>VWZF01006743.1:728942-796669 GCA_013396755.1 Sclerurus mexicanus | reverse complement strand
TTTTTTTTTTTTTGCTTTTCTTCTTTCTTCTCTTTGCCTAAACTTTATCTGTCTGTGGCTTTGGTACAATTTTTTACATTTGGAATCCAACAAACAGGTTAATCAAAACATTCTATTTATAGGAGTTGTGTCTCCTTTCAACAGTGTCTATAATAAATTTAACAGTAACAGGGTCCATTATAATTCACTGCATATAACTTCTTCTAGATGGTGACATTTACTGTTCTGTGCCATCATGAATGGAAGTTGGTGTGTAATATCCTTGCCCACATTGGTTACCTAAAAGTATTTACCAAGTAACTCCTATAGGTTATTCTTACTTAGCTTTAGTAATTTTTTAGTAGAGAGTCAAAAAACATCACTGGTTAACAGCTGTGAGGGGGAGCTGGTTCCATCTACTTCCCCAGGTCTCCTGGGGTCTGGAGGGGATTGCAAAATCCCCATGTGGTCAGGAGTAAGGACATGCAGCACTATGAGGTATTGAGGTCCTAGAAAAAGGCTGTTAATTACTTGACTCAAGGGTCAAGCTCTTCGGGCNTGTGGCAGAAGCCTTTCCCAACAACTAATAGTAGGGAACACAGTCCTAATGGTTGGAACTCCCTGAATAAAATAGGATATTACTTAGTAAAAGGTGACTGTAATTAAAACAGTATCTTCAAATTTAGAACACATATTTTGCAAAGGTTGTCCAATATTTGCTTGCAATTTTGTGTTTCCTTGATGATGTCTGACAATGATTTATCTTTCTGGAACATTTAATGGGAAGAAAACACATAAAGGACAAAAAACAGTAGAAAGTATACTTAACTTTGAATTCAAGTCAACATTTAGTGTTTAGAGTATTCTGCAAACACTGTGGTAGGTAACTGTATGTTCTGACAGGATTCTACCTGTCTTTTTCTGGGCTTGGTTGACACTTTTTGGTTCACAAAAGTTTTGTTGGTTTTGCTTAAGTTACTTTTCTCATGGGCTTTCAGTTTGGGGTTCTTTGAAAATCATACCCATCATGAAATGAGAAAATCATTATACTCTTCCTAAATAAACTTTTTTTAGTGAGAAAATAAGATCCACTATTGAGCTGCTATGTATGTTTCAGATATTTAGGAGTGATGACTTTTTGGATTTGCCATGATTGATTTATTTGAAGATCAACATTTGTGTCTACAAACATAATATTTCCAGTTATTTCTGGACTTTGCTAGAATTAGTGTTTCGGCCTAGCAAACCCCATTGTTGAACTGGAAGCTGTAATACAGCTAAAGCCTGCCTGGGTAGGCTCTTCTTCAAACATGTATAGTGCCATAAACCATTGTTTTCAAATCCAAACCAGCTGTGTTATGATGACTCGAGGATTACAAATGCAGCTGCACACAGAGATTTGCATCACCACTGGGATCTTGTTGTACAACAGTAAATGCAAGCACCCCCTTGTTTCCATAGTTTAAAATTAAAAGGATCTAGAAAAGCTTTAGTGTGGAGGCAGGAATATAAAACATGATTAATTTGATGGAAGTCATTAAGTAATTTACACTCTACTAAAGTTATTATTTGTTTATTTCAGAGACATAAAATAAATTGTGACCGTTCAAATGGCATTATAGAAATGGTGATGGAAAAATTTACAATTGACAATGAAGGTACCTACACAGTGCAGATTCAAGATGGAAAGGCTAAGAACCAGTCCTCATTAGTTCTCATCGGAGATGGTATGTTCAATGAAACATTGAAACTTTGATGAAGAAGTAAACTTCAAGTATTCTTTGAGTAATTTTGTGACTAACTCATTTTTCATTCACCTCTTCTAAAATTTAGCATTCAAGGGGGTATTGGCTGAGTCTGAGCTCCAACGAAAGGAATTTCTCAGAAAGCAAGGTAAGACAGAGTAGATTGGTGACTTTAGGCCCAATGTGCAGCTAATGATTCAACCCTGGTGAATACTAAGTGCTCACAGCTTCCATTCTTCATTAGAAGATGAGTATATTGTACAATTTGAGTAGACGCTTGAACCCTTGGTGGGTCTTATTTTCCAACATTGTCAGTTTGTGACAGAACCTTCACTAAGTAGAGAAATAGAGCGGGAGTCCCCACAAGAGGTTATCTTTGCTTAATATTCATGAGATGTGCCTACTGTAGGCTCTGATCCAACCAAACATTTAATCATGTTTAGTTTTAAGCACACAGATTGTCTGTTCAGTATAACTGACAGAAGAGTAGACAGACAAGACAAGTAGCACCAGACAAGGAAGATTACAAACTTGACCCTGTGGTTTCTGTCCAGGCAAAATTCCAGGAACTAAATGTATATTTGCTGCATAATTGTTATAAAATTGTTGAGCTTGTTATAAACTCATTATCAATATTGTTTGCAGCTGAATGAGAGAATTACTACAGGATACCTAATTCAGAATTCCATCACTGTGAAATCCTTAAAAAATTGAGTCTGAGCTCTAGTTTGTAATTTTCACTTGAAAGCACATGGCTTTTAGCATAAAAGTAACAATAATAATTAAAAACATTTATTCTAAATAAGTAAAATTTTGTACAGTAGCAATATAATAATATATTTTTTTGAGGGCTGTTTAATATTGATTTAGGAAAGAAATTTACCACTTATGGCATAAATTCACAAGATCTTTCAGTTCTCAATGATTTAAGTGAAAGTGATACTTTGCTACTTCCCAGGTCTGGATTTTGCAATTACAGGCTCTGATCCTGCAGACAGTAAAACATTGACATTTACTGAGATTAGTACACACAATAACTTCAAAAAGGCTGTGTATGTCAGCAAATTTTCATCAGGATATATTTCTTTCCAGGATTGGAACTTTAGTGGGGAAAGGGAATATTGCCTGTTCTGCTTGTAATATTAAATGCATTTTTAAACTTTATATTATTTGAACAAATATTGTCTGGCATGGGATTTTTGCTTTGAGCACCTAATTGGGTGTTTGGATACATTTGTTTATTCTCTAGTTGTTTTTGCATTAAATACATTGTTTGTAGGTACTTTGTTTCTTTCCTCTGCTTAGTTGTCACAAATGTATTTAGTAAACTGACTTGTTTCACTCACCATTTTACATTTTGGAACACTACATGACATACAAACAGAGGTGAGACAGCTTTCTAAGCTGTAATGTAGGCACCTGGGTCAGTATGACAAAAACTTACTGCAGGGTTTTCCTTCAAGTGCATGGGTAGCTCAGGAATTCCCTCTTGTTCTGGTGTAAGGCTGTTATAATTGTCATAATTTTTCTTTCATTCTTTCACCGGATCTCTCTGATGCTCTTCATTCTACAACATTGCTTTAAGACAGTTTTGTTTCTTAGGTCCTCACTTCTCAGAGTTTTTGTACTGGGAGGTTACAGAGGAATGTGAAGTTTTACTTTCTTGTAAGGTAAGGAAATATACTTGAAATTATTTGCTAGGATATGTTGATTAAAAATTGAAGTAGGAAAATATGAGGAAAGATTTAGGTATTTTTAAAATTAGGAGTTTCATACTAAAACTTTTATTATTTAGAAGGTTTTAATATGAAAATTTTTGACTGACTATTCTTCAGCAGTAATGTTCATTAAAGCAAAAAATTTATAGGACATTTCTAAATGTATTATTAGGTGGTCCAATTCTTCATAATAATTGTGAGCCATAAAAATAATTTACCCCAAATATGTATCATTTAATGGCCCTTCTTCCTTCCTCAAAAAACAGCCACAAAAGGCCAGTTCAAAATCTTTCCTTACCCTTTTCTTATTTAGAGGCTTCTCTAACAAAGCATCTGGTATGTAATCACCTGCAAACAAATATACGACAAAGGCTTCTAGAATTAAAGTTACAAAACAAGATTTTTTTATTATGTTTGGCTAATGACTTTTCAATCTTAAATAATGATAATGTGTATTGAATTCAGTATAACTTTTGCTATTAACATCTTTATATGCCTTTCAGAACTGATATATTTTTATTCCTCTTCTAGAGTGACTAATTAGAGGTCTGAATAACTAAGTTAATTGAATTCAACAGGCACCAAATTCTTCTTCATTCCCTTTTCCTTTAATATGGACTCTTTTATATTAATTTTCTCCACTTCTTTTGAATAACTTTTGGCTTTTAATTAGACTAACTTGAATCATTTATTATGAGCAATTTACATGCACATTTGTGGGATTTTTTTCCTAATTAGGAGACCTTTAACCTCAAGTTATTCCCATCACAACTGACCTGGGTGGCAAAGCTGCCACTCTGTGTGCCCACATTTTAGGGCTCAACACTCATTAGCTAACATGGTACCTTTGCTGGTACTGAGCTGCATAGCTGGAGTACTTTATAATCTCCATATATATGTGCCTCAGGCATGAACCCTACTTATCCTTTCATTCACATGGGGAATTAAATGTTGCTGAACCAGTTATAGTAGTGTTAATTCTCTACAAATTAATCTGAAATTATCCTTCTTTTCATTGACTGCTGAGCCTGTTTATATCACTGAAGCTGTGAAAGGCTGAGCATCTGATTATTTGCTTTTCACCAGTGTGCTTTTTGTTCACAAGGTCAAAACATTTCATGTAAATGAAATCTAGGATGTGGGATGTTTGCACACTCATCATTTTAACTATGCTATTGACCTTATAATGTTTGTTACTGTTAGTATGTGACTGGCCATTAGGTTCACATGGTACTGTTGTTTATGGCTGTTTAACTGATATTTGTACATAGGAAGAGTTTGAACAGCAAAGCATATATTTGTCCTTCAAACTACAGATACCTGACATGAAACTTAGAAGTGTGGCCACCCTGGGCTATTTTTGTGCAAATAAAAACAATCAAGGAACTGTCTCTGCCTCCCCAGGCCATATCATAACACTTGATCCAGGTCTTTTTCAGGCTCTCTTTAGTGCTCCTCTGCAAAAACAATAGTCAAGGGTGTTTTTACCTCTTGTAAAAGCCTGGGATAATGTGAAGGAAGTATGTATAAGAGAGGGCATTTTGCCTTGACTTTCTTAAAGGCATGACATAAGGCCATTAGGAAACCATGTCAGCTGGAAGCTTGTGTAGGGCAGAGGAATGAATGTGTGATTCAGGCCCATAATATTAAAACTGAACAAATACAGATTGTATTATGAAAGAGTATATCAAATGTTACCTCATATACCACTTATATTCTATCTGATTTGACCTGATTGACTTTTGATTGACTTAGTATTTAATTCCAAATTAGCTGGGACTGATGACCACATTCTTGGTATTGTAGCCCCTCAATGCCAATGGGACATAGTTGTCCATTTGAATGACAATCTGATGTTTTGTTTTGGTTTTTATTTTGTGTTTATTTTTCTTCATATGCCAGCAACTACTGTCATTTTTCTTCTAGTAATTCTAAATTTCAGAGCATTCACAAATGACCTGCTCTTGCATAAATTTGGCCCTTATTTGTACTTTGTATGTTAAAAGCAAGATTTTTGGTGTGTGGCTAAACAGCAAAAAAGTAACTTTTCATAGTAAATGTCAACATGTAGTAATGACAGCACCGCAAATTGCATGTGTCTGAAACTCAGTCTATTTATTGTCAGATTGAGTGCTAACAGTCTTTGATGAAAAAATGTTGAAAAGCATTAAAGGCTTGCTCCTTCAAGGTTTGTTCAAATCAAATTGCCAGTCGTGTCATAGGGCTACAGGAACAGCCACTTTGTAGTCACTGGTAAATGTAAAATGCTGCTCACTTTTCTCAAGCAAGTCATTGCTTTGGGCCAGGTTGTGATCTCAAATACTCTATCAGAGATCCATAGCAGCCACACTGGTTATTAAGAAGCAATAGATGTGATTAATTTGAGCATGTTTCATAGAGATGCCTAGGAATCAGTATAGGACACTCTCCTATTTATTTAGTTACCTCTACAGAGAGCTTTCATAGAGCTGTTCATCTGTGGAATGACTTCTCTAATGTGAAAGGGTTAGAAATTGGTGCATGTTTTTTCCTCTAAGCAAGCCAGTTGAAAACTATTGCAGATCTGTATTAACTTCTGGGCTGCCCTCTATCCTTTTGTTCAGTTCTTGCCTTTTTTTTTTAAGGACCCTTTTTAAAGCAACTGCCTCAGGACTGAGAAATGTCTTGCCAGCTCTGTCCTTCTACCAAAGCCATGCTGACTGGGAATTTAGGCTATACATGAAAATACCATTACATTTTTATCATTTTTAGAAAGGTATGGGGACAGTGGTGTCGAATAAACTATAGTGTTTTTGAAAGTGAGGGAAAATATAAAATACAGATATTGTATTTCTAAATACAATATAGATACAATACAATTTAGGGTTTCTAAAAAGATCTTCACTTTTAACTTTTTTAATTTCACAGTTTGAAGTAATTCATTGAGCGATATTTTAAGCTTTTCCAACACGAAATTTGATTTCAAAATTAGAACAGTACTTGAGGAATAAATAGCTGTATGTGTTTATGCATTGTTTAGATGAGCTGCTGCTACTACACAAAATTCTGGCTTTCAAGCATTTGCACCACATTGTTAAGCCCCCCCCCCCCCCCCCCCCCCCTTTTTTTTTTTTTTTTTTTTTTTTTTTTTTTGAGAGACTGCAATTTGTAGGACTGCCAGAGTCTTTGTAAGCCCCATAGGACACAATGTAATAAGGAGAAAAAAGGATTCTTGGTGCAGGTCACAGTTTTGAAGTCTCAGATGCTTTCACAATAGTAATTTCAGTTGCTTTCTGCAGTTTAGCCATGAGAGACACTGCTTAGGTAGCTGGGATAGATCTACAAATTGGCTGAAGGCTGCCTAAGATAGGTCTCAAGTTCTGTTTTACAGAAGCTCTCTGGAGTCACATGGCAAACACAAAATAATAAGGGAGAGTCCAGCACAATTTCAAATATACTTCTTACAGCTATCTCTAGACAAACTACAATGACAGAGCAAGGGTGCAAAACCATTTAAGGGAAGAGATTGACAGGATTTTCTTTAAAGTTTTTACAGGGCTCTGAAGCTGTAAACTGTATACTGTGCTGCGAAGATATTCCACAGGACTAAGATTTGCTTAGTAGGACTTGCTTGAAATTGGTTTTTTACTTAGCTTTGTTTGACATGTCTTATAAAAAAATGACTTCTTATGTTGAAAGTACCTGTGTGACTACTCACAGTGCGATATCTGGGCACAGACAGGCTAATGTGCCTTTTCTGTTGTACAGATTGCGAACACTAAGAAGGAGACTGATTTCAAGTGGTATAAGGATGGTTCTGGGGTTGATGTTGAAGAAGCACCTGACCTGCAGAAGGGAGAATGTCATCTCTGTATTCCCAAGGTACAGTATTGCCTATTGATTAGAAATGACAGTTTCTGCTTGACATACTATAGATTTGCCACACAAAGCAGTAAACCAACTATCCCTGTGAACGGTTTTAAGAGAAACTGTATTTGTTACCCTTCAATTAGCTCGTGAATAACTAATGCCTGTAAAACATATCTATTTTTGTGATCAGCTCAGACAGTTCATGCTTAAGTTGCTTCAGAGTCCTTAGGTGAACTCTATCTTGTTCTTTCTTACTGCTCCTTAATTTTTCAATTTGTTCAAGCACCTAATTTTTGACAGTGTTTCAGTTTTATTGGTTAAAATGAATATTTGGAGTATATGGCTTCTAAAAATTTATCTTTATGCAAATAAGATAACCCAGCTTGTGTCTGAAACCTTAGCTTGCATAGTCACTGCCTTTGTCATGCGACAAAACCTCTCCAGATTGATGTTTTCTGCTTTCAGCATAATGTGTGTTCCATCTAATTGATTTATTTATTTTATTTAATGGCTTAATATTTTTCTAATTTCTTTCCTTCATTTCACTTGCAAGAGCATACTGACTTTCCAGTGGCTTCATTTGTCTTAAATAAACTTTTTTTTGGGAGTGTGGTTTCTGCTTGTCTTGGATTGCTCCGGTTACCTGTCATTCGATATGATACTTGTGCTATGGTTTTCTTGCTTGTGGATTTGTGTAATTCCAACAATTAAGTACTCTCCAACCTATATATAACTGTTTATGTATTTTCCTTCAGGTTTTACAGTAAACTAAAATAAAAACATCAAAAACCCCTACTTGCCTTTAATGCAGTATCACGGTGTTAGATTTTAGAATGTAAACTCTCAAAGGGTAATGAATTAATTATTTACTTAGTATAGATATAATTTGACTACAGTTGCTGCTTGAATGACAGCAGCATGAATGAGTTGATATTTGGACAGTTATAGGATATAGATGTGTTGTTATGCTTTATATAATTAAAAAAAATATTCATTTTGGTTGAAGGAAGATTGCACTTCTAAAGTTTGTGTGGGTTGAAATTATGCTTTGTTACATCTTACTACACTGCTTGTAGTTTCTACTGACCAGGATCAATCCTGTTTGTCTTGTAAAAAAAAAAAACAACCCAAAATTTTTTCTTAAGGCAATGGAACAGAAATCAGTATATGATTTAAGCAAGAACTGAATAAGCTCCATAAAGAAAGCATGAACAAGCTATTCATAGTTTCCATCTCATCTCTGGTAAGATTATCCAGAAGGCAGTAAAATGAGTGCTGTTTTATTTAGAAAATTATGCAGGTGTTGAGCAAGTCTAGTACTACTATGAAGTTTGTCAGTAAACATCTTGTGTTTTTCCTGTAGCTGTCTCGCAAAGATGAAGGAGTTTATAAGGCGACACTGTCAGATGATAGAGGTCATGATGTATCTTCTCTTGAATTATCAGGAAAAGGTAACATTCAATGTACTATAATGGAATAATGATCTCTACATATTCTCAAGAGGTGCCAAAGATCTATCCTTTAAAATGGCATGTTAGCAAACATTTTTGGGGTTCTCTGCATTTAATTTCTCATGTTACAGAGACCTGAACTGCAGATCAGCAGTCTAGGAAGGGTGACACTGGTCATTGTAATGACTCATCTCTAGTACTCTGACAGGCAGGAGATGAAGTGTGTTTCTAATCAGACAGACACTCTATTTTGTGTGAGATAGATCCCTCTCAAATTTGTTAAGCTTTAATATCTACAAAAAAAATCTAAGGCAACAAAGTGCTGAGTATGTTGATGTGGGACTGTCAGCAGGGACTGAGAGTGATTTTGATTCTAAAATCATAAAGCCATTTCATGGGTTCGTGTCAGCTGGCAGCTCAACCCCCACCCCAGCTTATCACTCACTCCCCTTCAGTGGGATGGGATAGAGAATTGGAAGGGGAAAAGTGAGAGAAGTCCTGGGTTGAGCTAAAGACAGTTTAATAAGCAAAGCAAAAGTTGAATATGCAGGCAAACAAAATAAGGGATTCATTCACTGCTTCCCACAGGCAGGCAGGTGGTCAGCCATTTTCAGTAAAGCTGGGCTCCATCACACATAACAGTGACTTGGGAAGACAAATGGCATCACTCCAAACGTTCCCCACTTCATTCTTCTTTCTCCAGCTTTATATACTGAATTTAATGTCATATAGTATGAAATGTCTGTTGCATCACTTGGGATCAGCTGTCTTGGCTGTGTCCTCTCCTGACTTCTTGTGCACCCCCAGCCTTCTCCTGGTGAGGCAGTCTGAGGAGAAGAAATAAAAGGCTTTCACGCTGTGCAGGCACTGTTCAGCAGTAGCTAAAACATCCTTGTATTATCAACACTGCTTTAGTCACAAATCCAAACAGCACCATACAAGCTGCTATGAAGAAAATTAACTCTAACCCAGCCAAAACCAGTACAATTTCCAACCCTTATTCCATATCACTGATGTCATGCTCAGGTCCCACACTATGCAATATGTTCGCATTAATCAACTCCTCCCTTCCTGTCCTTTGACATGTATATAGATATCATTCCCTTAGTCTATGGATCTGTGTGTGTGGGTGTGTGTGTCCTGACCACTGGAATAAGCAAAAGGTACAGTAGATCCCCATCACGTGGTCAGGGGTCCTTCCAGCTTCCAGTGACTATATTTCAGGTATGGCAAAACTGTGCTGTGCTGGAATCATACAGTGAAAGGCCTATTTAGAGAATTCACAGTATCTAACTCTGCGGGTCCAGAAGGCTTTGAAAATGACAACTAGCAAAACCAAGCACCTGGTCCTCTAAATGGGGGAGTTAGCCTTGAAACATAAAGGATAAACAGAGGTTTAGCAAGAATTGGGAAGACTGCATATTCTACGGGGCAGGTTACTTCAAGCTCAGTGTGCACTGACATTCAACTGAAGATAAATACAAATAAGAGTAAGAGAATCTAGTCTAAAATGCATCCATGATAAGCATTTAAAAAAAGTTTCATGTGATATCAGACATCACATAGAGGTACTGTACTTCTATGTATATTTAATTTTTTTTTGTGTAAAAAAGAACTAGTTTACTCTGGCCCTGAAATTAGCTCGGTGGGTTTGGGCATGGCGCTAATAATGCCAAAGTTGTGAGTTTCATTACTGTAGGGGCCATTCACTTAAGAGTTGGACTTGATGATCTTTGTGGGTCCCTTCCAACTCAGAATATTCTGTGATTTTGAGTCTATAGCAAAGACTGATCTGTTGCCAGCATGAGAGAATTTTACTTAACTTTGGTAGAGAGAGCTTAGCTAGGCTTCTTTGCTTATGTCCCACCAACTAGGCATAAGTGAACCTGGATTCATCCAACCTGTATGTAGACATTTGACCCAAATAATGAATACTTTTTCAGGCTTGCAATAGAAGGAGAAAGACATGTTAAAAATTAACTCAGTTTAACAAAGATCTTAACATTCTTTTTCAGCACATGGAGGAAGTACCTGAAATAAGAGGAAAAGATGAATATCAGGCTGAGTTGTTAAGCTGTGGTTTACTGCAGAAGGCTGTATTATCAATTGATAATCTCATAAGCATTTTTCCCCTTCATAAATTCTTTGCCCATTAATCTAATTAATCTAATGAATCTAATTCTGTCCATTATTCTTTCAGAAAAAAACCTCATTTAGACAGTTTGGTTAATATAACCCTACCTTTTCAGACATCCATAATGTAATGCATATATAGTATGAAATTCATGTCCTCATGTCAGTGTGTCAGTAGAAGCACACTGGAGATTGCAAAGAGTTATGGAACTGAATCATGATTTTTTTTAGCAGAGACAAAAATGTGCATATACAGATAAACAGAGAACAAATATATAGGTATTAGATTCTGAACTTCATGCATTTCTCTGTCTTCCTTATCATAAAAATTCATCAGTCTAAAATATGCATCCTTCAGTCTTAACTATGCATTATTCAGATTATGTTGCTTCTTTCTCTCTCTTTGCATTTTACACAGTGTCACTGAATATGATTTTTCTGCTATGAAAGAGTTCCCCAATCTTCTGCACTTGTCTCCAGGGTTCTCTTCTGCCAACCTATCAGTTCTGTGATATTTCAAAAGTTTGATATGATAATTTGTTTATTTCACTAGCTGTTAAAGGCCTTTACATTTGTCAAATGCCATCATACAGGAAGTAGGTGAAAATTGTTTTCACCTAGAATGTGATAACTTCTTTTTCTCCTGCACTTTTCTTTGAATGTGAAATATCCAGTTTTAATGACGTCCCCCCTGCACCTCCTCTGACCTAAGGGATACAGAGGCAAAGACTTGGCAGCAGGGAGCTGACTCCACAAAAGGCAGAGATACTGAGTCACACAACACAGAATTCATATGCTGTACACAGTTTCCATTTTTTCCTGTACACCTGTTGCAATTTTAATGATTTTCTTTGCTTAAGGATATGAAGATTTCCCATATTGCTTTAATTAAAATGAACATAACAAAGCTATATTCTGATTGAATTTTGATGGTACATTTTCTTCCCTTTTTTTTTTTTTCCTCTCCTCTTTGCAGTTTATGATGATATAATGCTGGCGTTGAGTGGAGCTAGTGGTAAGTAAATGCTGTCTTGAATTTCATGTAGGTTTTTTATGTTGAAGTCATCTGAGGCTGAGGCAGAAAATTTTTATTTTAAGTGGTAAATCTCTAAGAGTCACAATGGTTGTATAATTATGGACATGTTATTAAGTTTCTGAATAGGCAGTTGACCTTGCTAATTGACAGTATTAAAAGGGAACAAAATATTATTCCACCTGGCTTGTTTGGTTTAGATACTGTGAAAGTGTCATAGGAATAATTTTCTTCGAACTTCCCATTAGTAAGTGAACCTTGATATAGAAAGAATGATACTGATATTGTTCCCAGTGAGAAGCTGGGAGTCATTCCACTGAAAGAACAGGGTTTGCACAAGTATAAAATTTTTATGAAATTGGAATCATTACACTACTGTTTCATGACAATTATATGACTAGCTTATTATTATTTCAGAATGGGTCTTGCTAGTCATAATGCTTTTATATGACAATAAAACCATAAACTCATACTGAACTTTCACCTGATATAAATGTTCCTTGAGAGGTATGACAATTGTCTCCATGGTACTTGAGAATCATGGCCCAGATCCAGACAGTACAAATAGTCCATTGGACTGTTTCTTGCTCCTTCCACTATCTCTTCTGTTTGATTCACATATATTGTACTTTATGTAGGTAAGTCAGCCTCTCCACTGAAGATCCTTTGCAATGAGGAAGGAATAAGGCTCCAGTGTTTCTTGAAATACTACAATGAAGAAATGAAAGTCAACTGGTGTCACAGGTAGATACGAATATTTTTCTCATTTTTTTTTGAGAAAAAATGCTGTCTTTTTGATTTACTATGTACTGTTCTATGGCATTTAGTAGCTGGTACACGTTAATATATTTCTCTTTCCAGCACATATATTCTTTTTTAACATAGATAGTACATATGATAAAAGAAATGTTAACAGATTTGCTCTAGAGTGATCAGGAGGACTGTAACAGACAGGAAAAAAGGAATCTACAGTATTGTGTTCTCTTATTCAACATGAGACTGTTTGTTTTCAATTGGTTGACTAAAAGATAGCAAAATATTTGGGCATAGTTTCTTTTTCAGGGCTGCCCTTTACTTAAAGTGGAGGAAACTCTCCTCCAGTACTAGGTGAATTCCAAGAATCTGGTCTCACAGTTTAATAAAAGCCTGTATTAAAAAAGGAATTTTTTTTTTCAAACTGATACAGTCATAAGTAACCAACAATATTTTAATTTTGATAGTTCTCTCTGAAAATATGTTCAATGGGGCACACTTTACTTTGAGAATAGTCCGCAGAGAGGAGAATATGGCCAAAAAATGAGCTTTAGAGTTTCCACTTTCATGTTGCATTACTCTTTGACTTTGGAGATGGATTAATCATCTGCACACCTAAACTGTGTATTTACAGTTAAACATGTGTCCAAATGCTTTGCTATGTCAGGTCCTCATTTGTTTGAAAGTACAGATAATGTTTGAAAGGATTTTAAAACTCTTCAGGTGGTTTCAGCTATCACTTTCCTTGATGGTCTACAAAAATGACACACAGTAAAATGTTCTGACTTGGACGGGAAAAAGCTGGTTTATCTGTTTGGCGCGGTATCCCAAATTTGCTATGCTGTCCAGCTCTTTCTTTCTATGAAGACAGAAACACAAACTGTCAATGATCATGAGGTTCAGGGCGCTCAAGAACATGTTTGCAAGTGTGTGCAACTGTATTTGTATTTATTATTATATTAAATACTTTGTATTTACTAAGTTCCGCTCCTTCTTTCATAATTGTTATACTAATATAATGAAAAGGAAAAGAAAAAAAAAATTGTCTCTGCCTTTTACTATATGTTTTGAGTTTTAAAAGTGAACGTAGTCCATTCCACCATCCATTTCATAGAAATATAAAACTAAAGAATGCTACATGGCTAATATGGAATACCAGTGTGCATATTTATATCTACATAGACTCCCCCCCACCTTCCCCAAATATTTCAGATTTTAAAATGTAATTGATTTTCATGAATATCATTGAACACAGATTCTGAACAAATAAAATTCAAATTCTTCCATGAATACAGTGGTTATAATCAGAGCTGTTAAACCTAAAACAAAGCCTAAACCAACCAACCAACCAACCTCTCTCAGCCTCTCCAAACTTCCCTTCTCCTTTAAATGGAGTTATAGCAAATATTATTCATGGAAAAATTGAAAGGCTGCACAAAGCATGATTTTTCTTTTTAATCATGTAAAATTTTTAGCTAGCTTTGAATTACCCACTGTCTTGCATAGCAGAGAATGCAATAAAAGTCCCAAAACCAGTATGCATCATCCACTTGTGGCACAGTGGGGAACATTATATGCAATATTTTCTAATATATAGCAGTTTCTATCCAGGAATCTAATTTGGTAGGCTGAACTCAATGTAGTTGTCTTAAAGGAAGGGAAATTGTAAAAATACCTTTTCTTCATCAAAGTAACTCTCTCTAGTAATGAAGCCAAATCAGCTCTGTCTGTGCAAATAAAATGAGTGATCAAGATGAAGCTAAAAGTGACTTCATCTATTAAAAATTCCAGCTAAAGATGCTTGGGGAGGAAGAATGAAAAGAAATATTTCTTTAGTTAATGAGTGAAAGAGAAAAGTTCTCTTTGAACCATTGAAGTGGTTTGGTTTGCATGCTCTCATTAAATATCTTGTTCTATTTCCACTTTTCATGACGGATTATGAATCAGAAGACCCCCTGATATGAATCTATAGGGCATTTCTTTTATTCTTAACTAGGAAAGGATGATAAGTCAATATAATGCCACTGGCTTTTAAAGAGCTTTTTATTACTTATCTAGAATTAAGACATTTTCTTGTCTTGTTTTTTAAAAAAAAAACAAAGGTGTATTTTGACTTGATGCAAGGGGAACTTTACACAAATCTTTTATTGTTTTCTTAATGGAGTTTTTGAGGTTAATGAAAGACAAAATATGTTTTTCCATCATCAGGAAAGGTGATCTACCTCTAGTTTACTATTCTGATTTATTCTATGTTACTGTGTATGAAGTGTACAGAACTCTAAACACTTTCACATATAGTCATGTATGTGCATATAGCATATGCTGTGTATGTGGAGAGAAGGAGAATGAGGAGAATGATGAACAAATGAATCTTTAAAGTGAAAACTCAAGCTAATGGTTTCAAAGTGTTTCATACTCTCACTAGGAAGCAAAGAGTCCTCTGGGAAATTTCACCCATTAGTTGCAATCTATCTGTAGTTTAGAAATAGGATGTTATCCTTTGTAACTTTTTATAAATTATCTCCTATGGAGAATATACAGGAAAATAATGTTCACACTCATCTTTATTCATCTTTTTTTCCCAGGGAATCTAAGATTTCTTCGGGTGAAAAGATGAAGATTGGAGGGGGAGAGGATATTGCCTGGCTGCAGATACGTGAACCCACAGAAAAGGATAAGGGAAACTACACCTTTGAAATCTTTGGTGACAAGGAATCCTACAAAAGGACACTTGATCTGTCTGGGCAAGGTGCATTTATAAGACCAGGCTTATATTTTGCCTTTTCATGGCTCATGCAGATTTTACTGGCAATAGTTAGAGGAATGAATTTTTTAAACAGTCTTTGTTTAGAACCAGTTGTAGTTCAGTCTTATAACTGTCATGATCTTTTTAGTCTTGTATCTCTTTTCAGCACCAATTACATTGGGTTTCAGAGGTCTGGTTTTCTGTGTGATCCTGTATGGGTTTTAAAAGAGTTATGACATGGATATGTGTTTAGAAGTTTGTACTGAGCTCCGAGTGCAAGTTATGTTCATAGATGATAACCCTCAATTGTTTTGTTACAGCTTTTGATGATGCAGTTGCAGAGTTCCAGCGACTCAAGTAAGTGCTACATCTTTTGCAATTTAATGCTGTAGCATGTCTTTACTTAAAGAAAAAAAAAATATTTAGTTACTAATTTCCTCAATAACACTATATATTTCTCTTTCTTCCTTAACAACTCTAGGGCAGCTGCATTTGCTGAGAAGAGTAAGTTTATTTTGCATTTTATCATAGGTGTTGTACAATGTAGCCTAGTGTTCTTTTTAAGGCATCCATCATGATATGCTGCCGCAAGTTACCAAGTTCTCTGGCTGCAGAAATCCTCTGTCAGCCCAAAATACTGCAATAATAATGGTAATTTGTAGATTTTGTTGTCTTTAGTTCCAGGGGAAACCCACTGAAAGCTTTGCATATTTTGCAAGCCTCCACTGTATCTTCTTGTGTCTGCATAGACTTGGTGAAGTATGAATTGTGTGTCATACAAGGAGGTGTTGACTCTGAGAGCTGTTGATGATACTGAATATTGGGATCTACCTATTAAGTTAAAAGTTGCCTGCTGATGCCTATTGTGCACTGCTTGCTGAGACTCAAACATTGGGAAAGCTTATTACTGATAGAGACTGTAGGAGTGCTGGAAATTATATCAATTACCCTGGTAATGACAGGGTGCTTCTGCCCATAAAGGCAGTGGAAGAACAAATTTTTCTTAGATCTTAGATACCACCAAAATGCTAAAAGCATCCTTTTTGCATCCAGTTTGTCAAGGTCAGCAGTAGCTTCAAGGTTTTTATGTGTACAAGTTTAGAATGCTACAGCACGATCTCTGCTAAAAAAAAAAAAATCAATCTGTGGGGACCATAAAATACATTAAAAAAAAACCCACCAAAAACATCACAAAAATTGTATTATGCTTTTTTTTAAAGATAACTCAAAAAAAGGCCTAAACTTCACACAGTCCCAATATTTTTCTCTAACTTCTAGATCGTGGTAAAGTCATTGGTGGTTTGCCTGATGTCGTTACTATAATGGATGGGAAGGTAAGGACAATTTTTGTCAATGAGTCAATGCTGAGTGATGAGAGGTTTACTTTGATGGCAAAAGGGGAGCGAATGCGGATGATTTCATAGAAGCTGAAAGTAGTAGGAGAATAATTTGATTTTAGGTCTGTTCTATAATTTAATAAATTAGAACAGACCCAAATGATCTAAAATGGCTGTGGTATATATCTGTTCTCTGCTAAGTTTTTAATATTAATTTATTAAGACTTGATTAATTATTATGAGTTAATTATTAATTGCTCTTAAATGAGGTAACTTTTCAAAGCAATAGTAATTAAATGTTGCCTGTGCTACACAAAGGACTGGAAGAATTAAACTCACACTATTAGACAGTAGGTTATTTTCCCAAAATTTTATTTTCATATTTGCATCCTTACTCCTTTAAATACTTCATAGTAAGGCTGTTTCCTATATGTAATTAATTAACTTTACTTTCTACATGATGTCACATCTTCAAGAATACTAACAGATTTAGCTCGTCACTAGGTTGTACCCAGAGCATGCAAATCTTCCTTCAACATTCTTTCTGACTTTGGAGGCATGTAGTATGACTGTTGCTATTTGTGAACATATGGCACTTTTGAGCACTTAAAATTTCTTTGTTTTATTTTCACTCTGAGTTATATCACACCTATTCAGTCATCATCAGTCATGAAAAACATTGTTCAGAACGTCCTCATGTGAACACAAATGGACTTTCTCAGCTCCCTCTGAATCAGGATTTGGTGAAACCTGAAGAGGAATATAAAGGGGATATAAGGAAGAATTCTGTTAGAGATTATCAGTTTTGAGTTGTTAATTGTGGGGGTTTTTTCTTTCTTATTTTTCTTTCCTAACACAATGCTGCATATGCGAAATTCTTAAGGCGACTTGATTATCTAGGGCAGAATTTTAGGCAGAATGAGTTTCCTGCAAAAGTAGTCACTAAACTAATTAAAGCAGCTTCTTAAATGATTCTTTCATTTATTATGTGATCACTATACCTAAGTACATGAAGTTTACATACATATACCTAGTGGGTGGTCAAAATGAGGTTCAGCAATACACCTACAAACATTTGGAGGACTGACCATGAAAATTTTATGAGCTACTTCATCCTCAGTTCAGTCCTTAAAAATACCTAAGCTGCCAGGAATGTCTATTTAGTAATTTCAGCTATTTTCTGAATATACTATACATGCATGTAACCCAAGGCCATGTTGGATAGGACTTTGAGCAACCCTGTCTAGTGGAAGGTGTCCCTGCCCGTGGAAGGTGTCCCTCTCATGTTAGGGAGATTGGAACTACATGATCTTTAAGGTCACTTCCAACCCAAACTATTCTATGATTCTAAGAACACTTTACCAACATTTTTGTATTACTTAGTCTTCATGAAATATTTCCACTTTTACTAGTCAGCAGCACCTGAAATCAATGTCTAGTGATTCATATTATGTACTATATTTTTAAGTGATTTTTTTTTTAATCATCTCAAGCAATAACCTCAGGAGGCTTTAGTCAGAAAAGATTTGCTTAGTCCTCCCCTCTACTGTGTACAGCGAAACTTTAAGGATGTTTTTCAAACTATCATTGCCTAAACCTCATGTCAGAAAAATGAGTTGTCAGGAGCCTCCTGCAAGCAGGACTGCAATGACAGTCCAACTTACCATCTTCAGACACTGTAACCCTGAGGCTAATACTGTATCACAGTCAGTGGTAAGATAGCAGAAAGGAATCAAGGAAAAAAGAAATATTAGAAACACTACATTTCAATCTTCAAGAACATGACACCATATCTTAGTTTAATTAGCTAGCAATAAAGACTGCCTGAAAGCAATACTGAAAATATTTTGGTTAAACAAATCTGACTGACGGATCTCAAAATCACTTCTGTTTTCCTCTCTCAGACACTGAATCTGACCTGTACTGTATTTGGAAATCCTGACCCTGAAGTTGTATGGTTCAAGAATGACAAGGCCTTTGAAATTGATGAGCACTATGCATTTTCACTGGAACAAGGGAAATATGCCAGCTTAACAATCAAGGGAGTGACCTCAGAAGACTCAGGCAAATATAGCATCCATGTCAAAAACAAGTATGGTGGGGAAACAGTGGATGTCACTGTAAGTGTGTACAGACACGGTGAAAAAATGCCTGAAATTAAGCCTGGCCAACTTGCTAAACCCAGGCCAATACCACCATCAGAAGAAGTCCTCAAACCTGAGGACAAGTGAAAATCCAACAACACATGAAGCTTGACACTATGTTTGACAAACAAAATAGAACACATGAGCTGTAGTTGAGCTATTCCCACACAGAATTAATTGGTAATATCCAAGAGGAAACTGAGCTTTTAAGAGTTTGCTTTAGGGAGGTAGCTGTCCTATGGTGCTGTACACGTCTGCAACAATCTCATTTTGAGTACATCTCATAGGCTGGGACTTGCTAATGGCAAAAAGCCAAATTCCTGCCAGAGGTTCCCATATGCAATGGTAAGTTTCACAAACCTACAAACCTACAGGAAACTTCGACTTTTACACTTTTCAACCCTCTGCAAAAAAACCCCCAAAATCCCAAGTAAGCCAGCAACCCTCTGAGAGCAAATGTCCAATCAATATGGTAGTGAACTGCAGTTAGATAGATATTCAGAAATGGTCCCTTTGGCTTTGAAACCTTTGGTCCTATAAGTCTGGAGAACAGTCTTGATTTGGTACTGTTACTGTTGTTCTATCAATAGTGTGACTTTAGTAGACTTATGTTCATTGTTTATTCAGTGAACCATAGTCCTATGGTTGTATTTTGTTTTTCTTGCTTTGTGCTAATAAAACTTTAAAAGTCACCTTTGCTACTCACTGCTCCAAAACACACTAACTAGTTCTGTTTACTCTTTTTCATTGTTTAATTATTGCTTATTGCACAATTTCACAGCTGGTAGCATGCAGACTATCAACTTTCAATAAAGAATGCAAATTGTGGTTAATCACAGTCACTGGGTGGTACTTGCGACATTAATTTTACTTTTTATAGTACAGGTCAAGCTTAAACTAATACCAAAAGGTATGTATATGACTCAGTCACTCCAGATAATTATGTCTTTGATTCTCCTCTAACTAAAAAGAACAAGAGAACTCTTCCATTGATGAAGTGATGTTCTGATAGGCAAAAATTTCAATATGTGCTTATCATGAAAAGTTCAAATAGGATGGCCTTCAGTGCTATTGCTTACATATCTGTCATACAGTACATAATTGAGTGTTTGTAGTGATGGCTTTTACACATCAGGTTCTGTGTTCAATAAAAGTCCACTTATCTACCCAGATGAACTTTTGTTATTTGCTAAGCAGGTTCCAGCAAAGAGTTCTAGTGGTAAGTAACACTAGTGACACAAACATAATGAATGCAGACCTCCACTTGTGTGACTTCTCCCAGTCTCTAGAATAAATGAGGAAAATGGAGCATTGTGGGAGATGGGAATTTGAATGAGGGGTGGCATGGAAAAATGGCGCTCTGCAAAATTTTCATTGGGGAAACTGGCTGAAAGTGTTTGACACAAGCATTGGGTCTAGAGCTTGTGTTTGGGGTCATGACTGAAAACTAGTGCTGAGTCTCAGCTTCTGAGCTTAAATGTGGGAATTATGGAAACAATTGTTCTGACTTCCACCCTCTTCGCAGAGCAGTCAAACTGAGAAAACCCCAGGAAAATGGACAGTTTCAGAACAAATGTAATCTCAATGCTTTGTTCCTTTAAAAAAAAAAAAAAAGTAAATTATCTAAGTGACACAGGCTTTTCATTGTTTTGCCTGGCAAATGATTCACTTGATTCAAATTTTTGTTGTTGTTTTGAAGAAAGAGGAAAAGCAGACTAAATGATAAAGCAATTTACAACCTGTCAGATACAGTAGGTTGGAGCAGTCATCTGGGAAACAGCAATCCCCTTCCTCCTTGTCATCCATGGAGATTTGAACTTGTATATCTGACCGCCAGAGATAGTGCACTAATGCTGAGTTTGGCCTGTATATGGAAGTGCTGCCTTTTGGGTTTTGTTTTTGGTTTTGTTTTTTTTTTTTTTAAAACTGAAAAAGAGACTAGATCTAGGCATCCTGCCTCTCACATGAGCTTGTTAAATGCTAGATTTGAGAGGTTTTCTCCCTTTCTTGTAATTTATCTTAATTTTCAGTAGTGAAGGAAGGATTTAGGGCATGGTAGTATGAATAATTTAGTAACCTGAGGGTTTGAACAAGTAATGATGAGGATGGATTCTCTCCAGCTTCAAATTCCTTAAGTAAGAAAGCCTCCTTTGCAACTCATTGATATCTGTGAGTAGTCATGATAAAAAACAACAGGCTCTGGAAAGGAAATTGTCTTTAATCACACATTATTAAAAGATGCTTTGATTTAAAATAAAAAGCTTTCTGAAAGATTTGCGTACCTAGAGCAAATGAATAGTGAGTTTATATTTAAATACAGCATGAACAGCCAGGAATTATATTGAGTGGTGATGAAAAGTGCTTCTTTAGGGTGAAAACTCGTGGCTATGGAACAACATTCTGCATCTGGTCATCGAATGAAAGAATCCAAGAGGGTTAAAGACTGAAGAACATGATATTGCCATGAAGTAGTCTAGTTAAGAGATTTTAGGACACAAAGAAAAGCAAGGATTTATCCTCCAATTACCTATAAAAAAAAAAAAGAAAATATATTGTAGAAAGAAGAAAATATATTGTAAAATATAAGAAAAGAAAAGAAAATATAGAAAAGAAAATATACTGTAAAATATAGGAACTTCAGCAATTATCTCAACAAAATAAACAATTTTCATATTTTTTATTCTAATTTCTTATCAAAAGCCTTTAAGATTTTCAAAATCCTACTATGGCAGGCTCACAAAACATCAGAGCCAGTCTCTGTAGCATACAAAGTGAGTACCAGCAGGAAGTTAATATTATTCTTATCTCCTTCTACAGTACACAAGTTAATTTTAGCTGACACTATCAAATTATTGCATGTTATGGCAGCTTTTCAGAGGTATCCTTGGGCACAGGAGACAAGGTTAGTCTCATCTCTGCTGTACCTTTAGCTGGCATTCTTAGTTAAGCAAGCTTCACTTATTTCCTTCCAGGCAAACAGAAATAATTTATTATGACAGTTAATCCTCTACTGAAGTACAGAAATTATCATTCACAGGAAAATTGTATTCAAAAGGCTAAGGACTTCCTAGAAACTCTTTCACATTTTTCAGTGTTCAATACACCTTTGGTTCCTTTGTACACATTTTAAAATCTTGTTATCAGTGCTAGGAAATTAATTGGGTCAACTCTGTTTAAACACGTCTTTTCAGAGTGAACATGCATTTAGTTGCCCAGAGGGGCAATACAATTGCATGGATATTAGAGGGACAAATACCATGCTCTGGTAATCAAATCAAATGGAGTACATGGTGAGGCACATTAGCATTTGCACACACCCTTCACAGACCTGGTGTTAGCATTAGCTTAATTAATAAGCATTTAGAAGGGGGGAAACAAGAAGGTAAAATTTGCTGGAGAAGGTCTGATGCCAAATCAGCCTATTCACATTAAGGTGAAGGGAATTGACTTATCTATAGTGAATGTGAATCTAGTCTAGTATTTCTACAAACCAGGAGCCCATTACAGTGAATTAGCTGTTTCTGTTACTTTTAAGAAGAAATGTTTCTATTAGAATGATTTTATGTCACACTCGTGAGTTTTGTGTTGTCTGAGCTTCATGTTGTGCTTTTCTAGGCAATGCTAGAGTGAAATGGAGCATCGCCGACTTGTCACAGGAGGCAGATAAGATGTCAGCCAGTTGTGCTGATGGGCTGAAGTTGTGACTGTGCTTGTCATGTTGGCATTCTGCTGCAAGGCTGGCAAGGCTGCCTTTTCTCCAAGCACCTGCTTCCTTTGAAGCTGCTTTGATATGTTGCTGTTTATTTTCTGGAAAACAAGTTCTATGAAAATTCCTCCTGGGGCAAATTTACAGGTGCTTTTTATGAGCAAAAGATTTTTTTTAGGACAGTATTCACCTCTAGTGTAAATCTTTCTCCAGCCCATAAGGCTCACTTGCATCTCACAGCTCAAAAACTTGTACACACTTCATTAATCTGCTCTTGTATGGAGATGGAAGTTTAGTGATAATAGCACTCTAAGTGATGTTAACTCACAGATGGTTTTTAAAGGAAACTTTTAAATATAATAAAGCACTTTATTTTCTGTTTTGTAAATCTAAGAATAAAACCCCTAGATGGCACCAGAAGAACAAGATAGAAATGAGCAGATCTTAAAAAATTCTGCCAGCTATAGCATATCCATCATTTTGATGCAACCACATCACTTAGGCAATGGGAGATTATTAAAAGCATTATACTTATGCTGATGACAAGGACAGGTCCAGCAAATGACTGTTTCCCGGAAATAGTAGGTGATTTTGCAAGCAATAACATTGCCTCTTAATCTTTGCATGACACACATTAAGAGGTTAAGCATGCCTTGTAAAATATTACAAGACTCATGTTACATCAAGTTTCTCCTTAGGATATGAAAACCTCAGCGTACTGACTATATTTATGAAGGAAGATTTGAGTTCAAGCTCTAAATGCAAACCTCTCAGACATAGCAGCTTCCACAGGTTTCCAAAACAGTGTTTCCAATACTGCAAAGCCCATGCCTCACAATTTATATTCAGTCTTTACAGGGAGAAGATTCCATTGGAAATTAATGTGAGGTCTGTGAGTAAAAAGCGCGGGATCTGGCTCTTAGCACTGCCACTGCAAGATTCAGTGATGTCAAGACCTGTAAGAAACTACCACTAGCCTTCTATATTAATATTTAATTCCTCATTGGAATGTGCAATAACTCAATACCAGCTTTGTCCTTGGGTGTTAGCTCAAGGTTTATCAGTCTGTTATATTTTAAAAATAGCACACTTGACTTCATGTCATTTCGTTTGGGAACATTTGAACTTCGTGTGGGTGCAGTCAAGGACTGTTAACTTGTAATAAACTTGTCTCATTTTTTAGGCTAATGTAACTTCATTTTCTGTTATTGTTGCTTCTGTGTTCCATTAATATTGTACAGCTGACAATCTGTTAGGAAAAAGAGACTTAGATACTCCACTGCAGTTAGAAGTGATATGGTTAATAGCTGAAGCTAAAGCCTTTCCCATGGTATCCTAAACTATTCAGCAAGGTTGTGCCATGCAGATTTCACTGGCACCTGTGTATCCCAAGAGTGAATTTGCCCTCCACCCTGCTGAGGGCTTCTGTGGGAAGCCATTATCCATCCAAAGATGGTGGTGCACACAGCATGTAGAAGAGAGGCAGATGGAAAGAGCTGCTACAGCTTCTCTTAAAGACAGAGCCAGTGCAGCTCTTTACCATTTTAAATCATGGCACAAATCATGATCAAAATTTTAGTCTGCTGACTTAGTGACCTCCACTGGACCATTTTGAATGAAAAAGTGCACTAAAAGCCAATCCAACAATTGTAAATCAACCCAAAGCCAGCCCTCCTGATTGCAAGATAGTATGTGAAAAAGTACCCCATAAAGTCGTGTGCCACTTTAGCTGTCTGGGAAAAAAAATGCCTTCCACATATGAAAACGGCAATCAACCTCCTGCATGGTACTTAATGGGAGGTAAAACACAAGACAACTCCCTGGCTGGGAGTTATGAGACCACATGCAGATGTCTCCATCTGAGCTAATCACTGAAACTCCCCTCTTGGAAACAGAGAGAAACAAGTACCAGTAGGGCACAAGTCATGTCATTTTAAAGCAGATGTCTCAGATAAGTGAGATGAATCATGTATATTCTTTCCAGTGACTATAAAGAGAGCTTAGTATACCCTGGTTGGATGGAAGACATCTGCATGGCTGATGTTTGAAGTCAGGTGTGTTTAATTCTGCACCATTTTTCCCTAATTTAGCTCTTAGTTGAAAAATCTGTTTACAGACATGCTTCATAATAGCTGAAATTTTTGCTGTTTTTTCCAGGCTGCCTTCCTCTACTGAACTCTTGCAATTATCTGTCTTCTCTGTGATATCCATGTTGTTTTGAAATGTCTGTGCAAGTATTTGCTGACTTCGAGCGGTCACCTTGTCGCAGCTCATAGCTGACTATTGCCATTGTGTTAGCCCTTCTATTTGTTTAAATATGAAAGTCTTCATCCCCGTTTTTACTTGGCTGTGATGCTGCTGTTAGTATGGGATTTGTTTCTGCCTTTGCTTCTCTTAGTGCCATCTTTCTGTGGCAACATCTCAACTGTGAGCCTTTCATGGTCTATTAGTGTCCTTTCGCTAAGCTCACAAGATGTGCCTTGTGCAGTTTCTTGTGCTGGCCAAGCACATCCTCTGGCTGGAGAAACACCATTCTATGCTTCTTGTAAGTCCAATTTCTTCTGCCTAAGGCAGATCACTGACTGGCAAAAAGCTCTGAATCCTCCTGCTCCTGGGCTGGAATCTGTCTGCTTTAGTCTTCTGTTTGTCTCTGACTAGTTCCAGTTGTCTTTCTGTTCAGATCTATTACTCTCTAGGCTTTGGGGTTTCTTGGTATGATCTGTCTCCTCTGTCATTCCATCTGCTATCTTTCACTTGTGCTTTAATGGCAGAATCTGTCTCAATAAATAAAACAGCACAAGGCTAAATTATCTAGTCCCTAGACCAACCCCCTGTACACATCACATTAACCTAGTTCCCACCACAAAGTGTGGTCACCTGAACTGCCCCCCTAAAGGCAGTACTCACGCACCCTACCTTCAGATCAGGAGGTGTTTAGGAGTGTGTAAACCGACCTGCATCAAAACTTTGCTAAGGTCAGTCCAAACAAATGAAAGTGCTAGGTAATTAAGTTCAGTGCTGATGCCTTAGCACTGGTTAATTTACTAGAAGAAGTTGTAACTGAAGTGTGCAAGCACCAGTAGCCACATGAAATGTGTATGTGATAAAAACAAGACTTAGTGACCTATTAGTAAGTAAATAATTGAGGCTATGTGGCCTACTGTTCTAATAACGACTTTCAGCAAGTAAACCTGTCCTAATGAAAATGAAATGTTTGGTTCAGCAGCCTGTGAATCTTTGTACTGTTGGTGACTGAGCCCAGCATTTATGGATATTGACCCTTTCTTGTTCAAGAGGCCTTTTTATAATCATCCTCCACTGACTGTCTTCCCACTAATTTTTGGGTAACTTAAGGAAAAAATGGGTTATGGTTAACTGGCACATTTGTACTTGAACTCCTCTGCAGTATATATAGCACTTTGCAGGTTTAAACCTTAAACTTCCTAGTTTTCTTCTTGGCTTTTGGATAGACCTCCAGGTCACGTACAGTAAACACCTGTGCAGCTTTATCTGTTAAAGGTTATGTTCTGACCTTTCAGGAACAGGTTGGGCTCTCCTGAGAGCTTTTCCCTTATCTTAGTGCCTATCCCCTGCTGCTGAAGTCTATTTGGCATTTATGCCTGCTCAGTGGGCTTCCAGGTTTTTTCAGATGTGTCTTTTCTCTGAGCATGACATGCAAACTAGTTTAATTTTTTCATGAAGTCTTAAACCTGCTCTTGTGTTCCCTTTAAACACAATCATATTTTACATGGATAGCTCTCCTTTTAGAGAAGCAGCCAAATTCTTATGAATCTTATTCTTTTCAGGCTTACTCATATGAAATAAGTCTGTGTCCCATTCTGTCATGACTGCCTAAAGTTTCCATTGCAAATCAGAGAGTATCTCTTACAGACCTCTCTGCCTTCTGCATCAATGGGTAAAAAAGGGCAATTTTGGGGGGTTAACATAACTATAGTTTAATAATTTTTAAAAAACAAAATATGCTGCTACTACTACTACTACCAAGTGTAATGAAAAGGAGAGAGGGGGAGAGGAATAAAACTGAAGGGAAACAAGTGATGCACAATACCATTGCTTACCACATGCTGACCAATTTTGCTATGCAGCAGCCAGTAACTTCCAGCTAACTCCTCTCATTTTATTTGCTGAGCATAACATTCTCTGGTATGGAATATCGCTTTGGCCAGTTCAGGTCAGCTTTCATGCCTGTGCTCCCTCCCAGCTTCTTGTGTACCTGCTCACTGGCAGAGCATGAGACACTGAAAAGACCTTGATTTAGGGTAAGTACTGTTAACAACAACTAAAACATCAGTGTTTTATTGACATTATTTTCATACTAAATCCAAACCAGAGCACTTTGCAAGCTACTAAGAAGAAAAGTAACTTTATCCCAGCTGAAACCAGGACATCAAATCACCTGTATTTTAGCCCATTTAATTAACCATGATTTTCCATCTTAGAACTTTATCCTTACCTTGTAGTACAAAAGATTCAGAAACATAATTTCCATCACTTTCAGAGTTCTGTACAATACATTCTGATCAGACCTCATGTCCGTCCCATGCCAAAATGTATGACTATTTCATTCCAAAGAACATAGCTAGTAATTCTCCTTCCATCTGAGCAAATCTTGTTGGGCCTGACAGACTTTAATTGAAAATGCTATGGGCCGATGATTTTGCAGTAACTGTGCTCCCAAGTCTCCTCCTGAGGCCTCAGGCTGTAATTAAAGATGCTCCACAGACATTTCAAGATTGGCAGCTTGCTTATATTTGTCTTTATTCTTTCAGATGATCTTGTATTTTGATGTTAAAGAGACAGAACGGAGATATTCTGAGTGGCAAAAGGGACTTTTGTCTTTAATCTGAGCAGTTTAACAAGTTGAGTCTCTAAGGGGTAACCCATCCAGAAAAATGCAGCCAAAACTTGTAGTGTTTTCCCTTTCAGGAATTATACTAGGAATGATACCAGCACACCTTTCGTAGATACTGGGTTATCCTTGGAAGGATTGCTTATCCCTCTTGCAGGAGCAATCATAACCAGCATAAGTCAAATCCTGTTCACATGTCAAGAAGCTCAACTCACAGAGTGGAGACACTCACATAGATATGACAGCCTAAGTGAACCTTCTTTGAGCTCTCCCTGCTAGGCAGTGTGGCTGCATGGCAGTGATCTCCCCTTGAGACGGGGTGCCTCGAGGTTCCTCCTTGAGACAGTGAGACCTTTTGCCAATGACCACTCTTTGGTAAGCAACCAATACTGTGCATGATCTTGCAGTATGGTAACTTTGATTTAAGACTTGATAACATTGATTTTGGTAACTTTGGTTTGAGTTAGTAACTTTAATTTGTGTCTTGATAAGTGCTGAATCAGAGTTCAAATGATTGTGATAAAGTGAACCATGTCATGGAACTTTGTTACATCACAGTTTTACAGCATCATATTAAAACTGCTTTTGCTAATACCTTTGACAGTTGTTCTTTAAGCAATCTAAATTCATGACAGATTAAATGGAGAGGAACAGGAAAGGGAATCTTCAAAAGAAAGTTGCCTCTTGCTGTTCCTTTCAAAACCTGCCTAAATTGGGCCAAGTAGGTAAGTTTACACTTAGTTTACACTAGTTTACACTTGAGTAGAGATTTCCTAGAGATAAAAGTCTCTGATAGTTCTGTTCACACAGGTCAAGCTCTAGCTAACAGCAGCTTGCCCTTCCCCTGAGATACCAGAGGCAGCGCCTTCTCTCCTCCTAACTAGATGCTGCAGTGAAGAGCATCTCTTTTCTTCCTCCTGCTTCCCAGTGGGATTCAGGCAGGGTAGGAATAGAGAGCTGGCTGATGCTGTTACAGAGCAGATGAGGGTAGATGGTTATTGAAAGCCTGGAATTGCAGGGAGCCTGGTGAGGAGACAGGAAGGGGAACTATGGATGTGCTGGGAAGAAGCTGATAGAGCAAGTGACAGGTTCAGAGGAAATCTGGTTGTGGAGATACTGGCCTGGCTGTGAAAACAGATAGCAAGGAGCAAGAAGAATTTTAAAAGTATGAAGGGGAGAACAAGGTAGAGTGGAAGGAGACCACAGTGAAGGGATGGGCAATGAGGCTGAAAGAAGTACCCAGATATGTTTGCATGAGGCGATACTGCAACAGGCCACAACTGGATATGAAGGTCGAAAAGCAGGACAAAAACATGGGCTCATAGGCTGGATGACACGTATTTCTTTTCGGAGCCTGAGGTCATGGATATCTCTGTGTATCTTAGAACAGCATTTTATTAAATCTGCATTGATTAGCCAAAAATTATTATTGGTGGCAGCTTCTAAAGGAGCAGAGCATGGCTAGTGAGTGGTGTAACCAGGGCTGAAATTCAGGAGAATCAAAAGATCTAAGCAGTAGGATAGAGAGACAGGAAGAGAGAGACTGGTGAGAAACTGAAGGAGACATGCTGCTGTAACTGGGGAAGACCATGATGGACCACAAGCCATAGTAATATTGAAAGGTTTATCAAATACTAAGACTTAACTACTAAAGCAAGACTCAGCAATTACACCAACTATAGTACAAAGGGAAGAAAAAGCAACTAAACATTCAGTGACACTTGTAAGCTGAGAAGGAGATTGATAGTTGGTACATTCATGGAGATATAAGGATATTTGAAGTGGGAGTGTCAGAATTTCAGTTCACAAAAAGTGTTAGGTGGCAGAAGACACTGACATCAGAAGCAGAGATGTGTGATTGAGCTGCACAAGAAGGTTCAGTCTAGTCAGATGACAGTTGTTCTTTTAGTTATGACAGATATATCCCTTCACAGCTCTGTTATTCTAAATGTGAAGACTACCAAGCTCACTAAGGGACCAGCTATGTGATTCTAAATAAACAAATGAAATTCTGTGACAAGATCCTCAAGACAAACTTGCAGAATCTTGCAAAAAAGAGTTTCTGGTAGCTAAACCTGTTCCCTGCTCAGGATCTCTGTACAGCACTAGACCTGATAAACTTAATACACAGAGTAACCTGAATGTTATTCATGATGAGAAGTGGGACACTCTCTTCTATCAGAGGAGGTGCTAGTTTTGAATTCTTTAGTTTGGAGACTTCCTTCTCCTTACTAGCTGTTCAAATACTAATAACAGAATTACAAAAAAAAAAAAAAAGAAATATTATGTTTGTGTTATGTTTGGGCTACATAACCTGATTAAATGTTCTTTTTTGGTTGACTGGCAGTGGGATGGATCTCAAATAGGGCAGAACAGGAGCTGTACAACTATCAGTATTCTCTCTGCAGTGATTTCATCTGTCAAGCTGCAGACAGATTTTTGATTTGGTTTTATAAAGCCAAAATCTTTAATAGAAAAAAACAATAAAGGATACCATGACCTGACAGTTTCACTGATGTGTTCCTGGTTCTCTGTACCCAGCTCCAGTGACACATTGTGGCCATAACCTCAGTGTTTATGACTCATTTGTTCTTCTGATATGGTACAAAACAACCCTAAAGAATCCAGCATATATTTTTCTCACCTGTAGAAGCACTTCGTTTTCAAGGTTTTCTTTTATTTTCATTGCCTTGCCACTGGGGCCATGAGCTATTTTGTGAAGAATTGAAGCACTGTCTTTGCAGAAAAAAAGAAAAAAAATCGAATATTTTAACTGCCAATTTCTGATTTTTTAAGCTCTGCTCTGCTCTGGTTAGTTTTCTTTATTTTTCTGAATTATAATAAATGATTTAATGATGAACCTATATCTAATTTGAAAGACAAAGAGAAGCTGTTTCATGTATCTCTTCTTTTCCTTTTTTTTTTTTTAATTGAATTTCATGTCCCAGATGGGACATGAGTATCACATCTTTTTTTTACAAGGATTTGATTGAGTGTATAAACTCTTATACAGTATGAATCACATTTGAGAAGCTTGATAACAATTGCTGCAGTATTCCTGTTCAACCCAGAATGGCAACACTTTAGCTATCATTTACTGGAAGTACATTTTATAGTGAAAAGCTTTAACAGACCAGTGTTTAACCTCTTCCCAGAAAAAAAAAAAAAAAAAAAAGATGAGGATATGATAGTAAAAGTAGTGCACTTCAGGCATAAGAAATATGATGGGCAGCTGAGCCTTGAAAAAATTGAAGTTGTGAATGGGAGTAAAAGTAACAAGTCAAAATGTAAAAAACTCTGACAACACAACCTGAAAAAAAAAGAGATGTTTTTTAACTTTTTCCACCTGTAGGTCTCTACAACTACCTGAAAGGAGGTTGTAGCAAGTGGGGCGCAGAGAAAATGGCCTCTAGATGTATCAGGGAAAGCTAGATTGGACTTCAGGTAGAATTTCTTCACAGAAAGGTTGCTAAGCATTGGAAGAGGCTGCCCAGGGAGGTGGTGAAGTCACCATTCCTGGAAGTGTTCAAGTAGTGATTGGATGGGACACTTGGTGCTCTAGTCAAGCTGACGGGGTGGTGACTGGTAAAAGGTCAAACTCAATGATCTTGGAGGTCTTTTGCAACGTAATTGATTCTGTCATTCTCTTAAAATTTAAAGAAGAAATTAAATGAAAAAAATAAAAAAGTTGAGCACTTCTACACAATGACTAATCCACCATAAAAATCTCAGTTTCTCTCAAGGGTATCCTTCCTTAGAGAGATAAATTTTTCATCGAGGCTGCAGCATACATACTTCTGGAGAAAAACACATGATTCTATGTCTTGTGTGATGCACCATGCATAGAAACATGGGAAAAAGCAATGTGTGAAATTCTGGGCAGTACTAAAGTCCAGTCATCCTTCTGTTGCTTGAAAAATGATGAGCTGATAAGCATTCAACATAAGGCATTATGAGGAAATAATCCTCCTTGAGGCTAGCAGAATTCAAATTGAAAGGAAGTAGCTAATTTTCAGCAGTGAGAATCAATTAGCATATGGGGCATAGTTTTCAATAGCAGTTGGGAGAGAGGGTCTTTCTGAATAGATACAGATTAGTTAAATTATAAGTTATTTAATAATTGTTGGTCAACTTCATGTGAAGCTTTTTTTTGTTTCATTGGTTTCTTTTTTTCTAGGGGATGAGGCAGAGTTTGGCTGGTTTTTTGGTCAGGCTGGTTAATTATTTTCTTTATGCCTTAAAAATCTACAAAGCTATTGCAGCAGTCCCATATCATCTTGTCATATTAAGCGAAATCTTAATTCTATCTTCAGCATTCTGATTTAGGGACAAAGTCTTGAACAAAAGAATGAGACCCTGTCATCATGAAGGATGTACAACTCAAAAGCAGTGAGAAGTAAGTGAAAGAGGAATTTCAACTAGATGTTTCAATGAGACATCTCTTCCCTTACTGGGGAGGTGACAAGAAGCTTTTCTTACTGTAAAAGATATATGACAAATACAACTGTCTTTGCATTCAGAGGTGGGGATAATTAAAGATCTGGAGCTGGGTGCAACTCCTTGTATATCACCAAGCTGAAATTTTGAGTCCCAGGCTTGTCATATTATTGAAATAAATAGGGTTGTACTAAGTGACAGGTTTTTGGGCACTGGGAAGGTTTGGTCCACAAGGACTTTGTTCGTCTGTGCTAATTCTGCTTATCAATCAACTGGTCATTCACATTTAATCCTGGCACTAAAACATTCTTGCAAGTGAATCTTAATTTGTGAGCTATTTGCATTCTCTTGTGATTCAAGAAGTTAAACTAATTTGATATTGCACTCCCTTGATAACGAAAAAGGCTGATGAGAAGAAGAGACAGTTTAAAGCAGTGTGTCTCATTAAATCATTTTGCATTTCAGTGGTAGGATGGTTTATCTTTCAAGTGGTATTTGTGATATATGACAGATTAAAAACTGTTCAACAGTCATATTAAAAATGCAAATATTCGTATTTTTTATTTGAATAACATTCAAATTTCTGTGAAAAATCATGGCTGAATGGTGCTAGAAGATGTACCAAAAGCCCCAGCATCAATGAGATGTAATGTTGCCAATGGCTGGAATTTCTACTGCATTACCTCATAATTTAGACTCTAAGTCCTAGACTGATATGAGTACCACAGTTTTAATTTAAAACATAAGAATACAATTCTAATCTGACAGTGGTTGGGCAGAAAAGCTTGAGAAACTGAACTAGAACAGGTTAGAAAAATGAGAAGGCAGCGAATAGAAAAACGTACCCTTCCGGGGCAGGGAGAAATCAAGGGCATTTAGGCCTTCTCAGGAAAACTGGGCTTATTCTGTCTTCTTTAACCACATCATTCACAAGTGTGATCTCCCAAGATGCACCATAAAGAAACATCCAGGAGTGGGATGCTACCACTGGAGCAAATTGGCAGGTTATTTGCTATGGAGCCTCTTTCCTTGGAGGTATCATGCAGTGGGGAAAGATCTCCTCTGGCTACATGAACTGTTGTTGTTACAGCTGCAACCTGCTTCTAAGCACCATTTTTCCCTGTGATCCTTCCCTCATGACATGACAGAAGAAAATCAATTTATTAGCATTAACCCCCTACTCCTTGGTAGCTGCTGAACTGGCAGAAGACACTGGGGTGCTGAAAGCAGCTCTATGCTGGATTCTTTTTTCTGATGGGCTGCAGGAAGTCCCACTGGTGTGATGTGACCACCCCTGAGTTATACTTTTTTCATAAACCCTAAGGATGATAATTGATAATGTATGAACACAATGAGATTAATTTTACTTCACCTGTAATTAAAATCGTGTGAGGATCAAGATTTATCAGAAAAGGACCTGATTAAAACTAAACCCAAAGCTTTCCTTCATGTAGGCTTTTGATTTCCAGGCACAAAAATGTGGCAGAACCCTACTTGGTCATATTCACATAATAGTCTACTTACTGCAATATACAATAATACAATGTAAGATTGTCACGACAGAACTGTTATCTTTAGCTATAAACTCATAAATAAGCTTCTTTATGCAACCAAATGTGCTGTCCCTTTCATTGTTGCAGCTTGCTACTCTAAAGCAAAATTTTCTATGCTTAATAACATAATATCACTGCTCCTGACAAGAGAAATACAAGGTACTATTTTTCATAGTTTTCGAATAAAAAATATATTCCAGAAGTACTTTTACAAAAATGAAGATCACTGACATAGTTCAGGGGAGAACTAAGATATCTATGTTGGCCAAGAGAGAGAGAAGAAACAATCCCTCTCCTTTGAATTTAGAAAAAAAACAGAACTGAAATTAAAAAAAAAAAAAAAAAACAACAAAAAAAAGGATAACAGTGCTTAACCACAACACACACACACACACACACACACACACGCATATATATGTCCAGAAAGGACCAAACAAAAACAGTTTATAACAAACCCTTTAAACGAAAAAGGCAAAACAGTTAGTGTCTTAGCTCCCCAAAAGGGGACTGCAGCTATATTTACGGACAGCAGATGGTGATGTCACGCCTCAGCTGGTTGGCCATTCTCTCTCTCTCAGGCGAGATGGCAGGACACAGTCACCGAGTCAGTTCCCGTGGGATCGATGGTGAAAGCAGCGGAAACCCCGTCTCCGTAGTGCAGAAAACAGGCGTGCTCTCTTCCTCACAGCAGCTCTTGCAGTGCCCTCGGCTCTTCATGGGTGAATGGCTGAGTTAGAGAGGGAGAGACATAGTCTTTGCCCTCCNCCCCCCACTTTCTCTCAGGCTGGGAGAACAGAAGAAAGGCTTTGGTCTGAGTCATTATGTCAGGATATGAATATGCATTGGTCCTTTTGTTAACCATCTTCACCGAAGTTTGGGTGCTGGCTCCAAGCCTTTTGGGAGGAATTCCAATGAGGTATGAAACTATAACAATTGTCTTGAAGTCAATTCACTTTGATTTTCAGTATTTACTGTTTAGAGGGGAAAACTAAGATCTAGGAGATATGTGGTACTGGATGTGCTCATTAAAATGATGCATAAATCAAGCAGTTTAACTCATATTCACAGGTTAAAAACACCCAACTTACCAACATATAAAATGATCATTTACAACTTCATGGAATAAATGTCCTTTTCATTTAAGGGTGAAGACAAAGAAGAGAAAAAGGAGCTCATTTCTTTTCAGAATATGAGTAGGAACACTCTCACGATGCCAAAGAGATGTGCTAAAAGTTCCCAATAATTATGAAAGCAGGTCACATACATAGATGCCTATATCCAGGCTAATGAATATTTGGCCATATGTATCCTCTATGCAGTGCTGCAGTGTTCATGAATCAAAGAAAGGCTGCATCTTTGCAAAGTGCTGAATCCTAGAAAGGTTAGTGAGGCAGTATGCAGAAGTCAAAACTATTGCCACTGTCAAGTGGCCATGAAAATGATTATCTGTTAAGATATTGGAGGCAGAGCTACTATACCCTAAATTCTCATGGAACTCGTGATTTACTAACTTCTTGTTGCGCAAGATTTTTCATTTGTCATGAGAACCTGGAAACAGAGAGGAGTAGGATGCCATCAGGCAGCAGTCAAAATGCAAGCATAAGTTAAATGTCTCTAAAGTTAATGACCCAAACTCTTCACTGCAGCCGCGGGGCACACAGTGTAACTTGGGGGAGTTGCACAGATGCTGTAAATTACTTTAGATGCCTGTACTGTGACCCTGGGCCAGCTGTGTATCAGACCAGACCAGTGGCATAAGTTACAATAATATAACTGCTGCAGTAAGCAATCCTGAATGGCTGTTGTTACAGACTTGTANTTGAAGGCAACTTGGGAACTGCTATATTTTTTCTGCCCCATTAGGAAATTATCCCACCCTGAATAATCTTTCCATTACTGCTGGCCCTTTCAATTCAGTAAAAAGCTGTAAATCATCTTGAACTCATGGGACAAGCTAAGGCACTATACTTTCCATTGATTTGCATATTTTTCTGTTTTACGTTCTATTTTATCATAATAACATGGGCACTAATTTTGCGTTAATTGTAAAGCTTGGATCCAGGAAAATATTTTTAACAGTATCAAATAACTATTCACCTGGATAAAAATCGTAACTGAAAAGCAATGTTATTGACAGAATTATCCGTCAGTGCAACAGCATCCTCTCTACAGCTTTCACAGTGTGATGTTATTAGTGCATGTGAAAGCTGCCTGCTCTGCTGCCTGCTTTTTAGTGATAAGTATTATCTGTTATATTGCACGGACTTTTGGTTAGAGCCTGTATATTTTGCAGTTTTCTGAATATATTTCAAGATCTTCAGGTTTTATAATCTACAGATAATTGTTACAGACAAGCTAACAGAAATTATTCTAATGGAATAACAGGAAGAAATATCTGCAGCCAGGAACACTGACACACAGAAGTTTGGATGTACCAATCGAATCATGTGAAAGTGGAACAGACCTAGCAGGGAAAAGCCACCGTTCATCTGTGCAATAAAACCCACCAATTTTAAACCACAGCTGTAAAATTAGTGGAGTTCTGGTGAGCTGCCACTTTCTGGGGCTAATAGTAAGCTTACATTTTTAGATTTCTTGCATTTCTCCTTTCCTTATGCTGGTAACCTAAGCTGCTGAAGTCTCGTTTACATTGCCCCCCTCTCTTATTTTTTTTTGAACCATGGAATATGCCAAGACCTCTCATAAAGCAGTCATTGTATTAGGAGACAGAAACTCTCAAAGCCTGGGTAAATGTCAGTGCTGTGGAACAACTTTCACCCCTGAAAGGTCACAGACTGCAGTTCCAGCACATTGCAGTCCAGTCAGCAAGCAACCAGTCAAGCACATCAGTTCAATATAATACTACATTATTACATTTATCTGGCCGGCATTAAACATGCTGCAGCCCCATGCATTCTTTTCCTTGATTTTAAATGAACAAAGCGGCTTTTGTAGGCCATCCTAAAGCAGTTCATTCAAAGATTAGAAAAAGGCCATGGTGTCTGATGGGGGATTTAGACTGAATGGAAACACCTAACACCAAAACCATGATTCTCAAACCCTCATCCACCATCTCTCTAATCCTCACCATTCACATTTGGTAAATACTTAGTACAGAATATTGCAGTTACCTGGTAGCACCTTAGTTGTGGTGGGACCAGGGAGCTCCTGGGACAAGCTTGCATCTGTCAGAGTCGGCCTCTTCTTCCTGTGCCCTCAGAAAGTATGTGCAGAGAGCTGAATCTTGTCTTAGACCATTCCTCCTACAAAAAGCTGTACCTTGAAAGAACTTGTTTGCTTCATTTATTTTGAGGGTAGAGGGAAAGGGGTCTTTCCAGGTTGCAAATTCCAAATGGAAGACTGTGCTGCCTGGTACTGCCGAGGCACTAAATCAGTGCAAGCCCTTTCTTCAGGACTTCCCTTTAGGTTGGTATACTGTGCTTGGTATACTGCTTTTTGTGGGTCTGGCTGTCCTGCATTAGGCTGTACCTAAAGGCTGGGTACAACATTGTTTAACATTTGATTCCTAAATTCATGTAGGTTTTTATATTTTATTGCTTATGACTGGTTGCTGTGCATATGGGGAATATTTTGGAAGTCAGAATTTTCTTATCTATGAAATTTGTCAATTTTTCATTGAATTTGAAAAAATATGCCAGGGACAAGTGTTTAATTTACTTGACTTTACATATATATACACACGTCCATTTTTTTTTTTTAACCAAACAGGAGCACTAAGAAGACAGCAGAGGTGTATGTTACTAGACCCTTCATGATCTTAATGTTTATATATCACATTACAGTAGAGATTATATATGGATTCCATAATGTTTTTAATGAAGTTTCCACAAACGCCATGACCGATTATTTAGAAAACTAGTGATAAATCACTCATCTGATGATTGCTCACTGCTAATGACTTCTTTTCCTCGGATGATCATTCTGTTGGAGATTACTGCACAACGTATAAACATTCCTAAGGCTATGTTTTGTGTGGGTGAGCCAAAACTTCATTGAAGGGCTCTGCATGTTACAACTTTGCTGTTTCCTGGGGCAGGCTGCTGATCTCTGCCTTCACTTTTCTGAACAATATCAGAACATCTAATTTGTATTCTGCTTTAGGGTCATGCTAAGTTACCAATTTAAAACAGTTGCTGTGATGTTGACAGTTTTAATTTGTTCCACTTGATATGCTAGTAGGCCTATTGTTTGTTCAAAGTAGATTTTTGTTGTTCTGAAAGAGACAGTTTCTGTATTTTTTCAATGCAATGCAATTTGCACCCACATTGCAGCTCCAGACATCTCCTTGAGGGCAAGTCTAATTGAAGTTGGTTGATTTCTGTTACCAATCAGAGTTTTTTCAAACTGAGTTTCTTTTCATCTGTAATGCTTGAAGCTTCTCCCAGGCTTACTCAGGTGTAACATTTTCTCTGAATCTTTCTGCTTGACCACAGTCTTCTGGATGGGTTTAGTGAGTCTCCCAGCCAACATTCAAAAAGCCCCTGATGAGCTCTGAAACTGATTAATACTTATGAGAATTTACTTGTCCTTTCTTAAAATGATTGCACCTAAATTAAGCCAGAAATCTAGCTCTGACTCACTTTTCAGCAAGTTATGCCTTAGCTGGACTCCCAGCAGAGGAGGGATGCAATGGATGCAAGGACCACAGTCTGGATCTCTGTCATTCAGTAGTCATTTAAGCAGGTAATATTTGAACAGCTACTAAGCAAGTTACTTTACTAGATCAATGTGCCTTTTTTCCTTGGAGGAGGAATGATTTGTTGTCAGTTTCAACTATGTAGTGGGTTACACAGGGGTAAATGTAAGTTTATATGCTCTTGCATTGGAATGAATAGTTTGTAAAAGAGGTGGAGAAGGTGGAAACTTCCATGGTATGTATTACTTGAGGGTTTTACTTACATCTTTGACTTCAGCAAGATGACAATTGCTTGACATTCATGTACCTCTTCTATACCAAACTGTCGAGTTTTATTATCTCATCATTAATAATCTCATGATCTGAGGGCTTTTGTATCTTAGTGTAACTTGAATTTTAAATATCTTTGGTTTGTGATGAATTTCTGTTAACCTTACATTGTAGAGATACATCAAAAATACTTTTTTTTTTTCTCCTAAGTAAATAACTAATCATACAAAGTTTTTCCATTTGGTTTTCCAGGTACACACAAGATTTATCCTCCCTCCATTTCCTCTTTCAGCATTTGAATTTTTTATATTTTAGAAAATGTGTAGTTGAATTTGGATGTGTCTTTACTGAATAGCTGTCAGGAAGAGAGTCAAAGAAGGTGTGGAGGTGAGAAGGACTGACAGGATAACCAGGATATTTGTACCAGTGTCTTCAGCTCCCCTTAGCATGAGCAGTTTTTACAGTGGGGCAAACCTCTGCCCCAGCCTTCCCTTTCCTTCCCCTCAAGGAGATTTTTTTCCCATTAGGAAAGGCATTTAATGAATAATGTAGGCAGGGGAATCGGGTGACACACAGGAAGAGGGAGGATGAAACCTACAACAGGAGATGGTCAGGGTGGGTGGGCAGGAGAGTTGTTGCTTGCAATCTCACCATGGTGGTACATTCTAGCTGCAAAATACTATAATACTATAAAACAATGTTTTCTTCTTACTCTAGACTTTCAGTCCAATAGATGGAAGATTTATGGTTCATCTTTGTCATTCAGTCTCCATATGCTGAAACATTGTCTTGGCTACAAGTATGTAAGACAATAATAAATTGCAAGATTCCTACAAATTGTACAATGTCTGTCTTACCATCTTTGGAGCTAGGGAAGTAGGACAAAAAAATGAGGTGATTTACCTGTGTGAACAAAATGGACAAAGCTAGTAACAGTAGAAGAATTAAGGTGCACCAACTAATCAGTTTTACCTCTTTTCACTTATGTTTTTTGTGTCACTACATACAGAGACTTAAAAATTAATTTCCCTTGTGAAATAACTTAGGACACTAAGTCAGGATACTAACCTTTACTAGGTTAGCATATAGTTTGTGAAGGCAAAGCCTTCACCATATTTTAGGGTGGCTCAGCAGCAGCTATATTGTTGATCATGAACTGGCTGATACTTAGATATTGTGGAAACAGTCTAGAACCAGATCCAGAGCTAACACAGACCCATAAAATTCCACTGACATCACACTCCCTGAGCAAGTTCAGCATTGCAATATTTCCCAAGATGGTAATATATACTAGGTAGAGTATTTCAGAAATTACAGTATGGATATTATGGGCAAAACTGCCCTGCATAAATGAATATTTTTAGTTAATAAAATATCAGATGCACAAAGGTCCAATTGTACGCTATAAAGAATATTTTATTTTGAAAGTAGTTTTTAGTGTTCAGTATTTTCATCCCATATGTAACATTATAAAATTTTCCAATTAAATAAAATTATATGTAATAAAATGTCATTTCTTTACTAGATTTAGATTTAAAATAACAAATAAGACACAGACTGAGAAAAGTTGCTATTTTTGTTGCTTATAAATGTAAAATTATGTAAGGAAAGCTTTTCCCCACAGGGTTGATGAGCTTTAAAGGTTTTATTATGGGAAAGTAAATTCTGAATAAAAAATCATCATTCAAGATAAGATCCTGAAGATGCATTTGGATTCTGGTAAATATTTTTTGATAAAACTCTGTGTATCACATTTTTACCCAAATTAATGATGCTTTGTTTCTATTTCTAAGTTGTGCATTAAATCATTGTACCTTAGAAATGCATAGAACTATTGCAGTTTACTAAATCAAGCTCTGAAAGATTAGAATTGTTCTGCAAAAGCCTCAGGAGACTTGGGGTTGTCCATGAAGCTCTAATTAAGCATTTTCTTTTGAATTTGTCATGCCATTACCTGATTAACTAGATGTACCAACAGACTGCTGGCTGTGTTAGAACCTCCCAAATCCAGAAAGATGTGAGGGAAAACTGTTGTGTCCTTATTTCCTTGACAGAAAAGTTTTCTGAAAGTTCAGCTTTTTCACTTACATTAACTGCTAGCAGAGAAGAATTGCTTCCATAGTGAGTATTAATACATGGTAAACTGTGCTGCTTTTGCCAATGTCATGGGCAGTGAGAACAACGAGCATTGTTCGTCAAAAGGTATTCAAAAGGATAGATGGTTTTTCTTCCATTCAACAGAACTTAGTAAATTGTTTCTGGAAAGGCTCTTTGCCATTAATATACAGTTTAAATATATTACAGCTGTTTTACACCACTGAAACTATTTATTATATATATAGTCATTACTGTGTGGTAATCAGCATGGCTTTATTGGGTCAGCACACCAAATTGCAATGTATATTAGTTTGTTTGCTTTTAAGGGAGATGGGAATGAAATTTTATAGTCAGAGAAACTAATGATAATATAATTTATTAGTGTTTACATCATATGTTGACATTTTAAATCCATAGTCCAAATTTATTAATTGAACTCACCAGCAGAGCATCATAATCAGCTCACTGTTGACTACTACAATTTATTGAAAAATGATCTTGCTTTACCTTATGTATCAGAATCAGTTTGCAGAGGCTTTTCTACTGCAGAGGTATCTGTATTAAATTTGTATTGCAGATTAAAAGAGAAGGAAATGTTTAAAATGCCATTAAAATTAAGCAGTAAATCTTTCACTTTAAATATGAGAGGAGGAGGATAACTCATTTCTCATTTCTCATCAAAGGTAGGCAACTAATTAGTCTCACTCCAATTAATACTTGGGTTATATAAAAGATGATTGATTCTGCCTAGATTTTTATCCTTTGAACATATGGCAACAAGGAACTTGGAAAGTTTTCATCTGTCGTGTTTGTGCTCATACCTTAAAGTGTGAATATATGGGTTATGCACAGGCAGTGGTCTAGTGTTTTGGCTCCAAAGATAAGTGAATGCTATTCAGTCACTTTTATTTTAACTGTTTGCAGCTGATAAAGAATAGATCTTGGCCATGCAGAAAGCACGCTGATCACCTACATGGTCTACAGATGGCTTTTGAAAGCGTATCCAGACTGGTAATTCCAGAGCAGAGCAAAGACTATAACAGTAAAGGTGACAAGCAAAAGTAAGGTTCAGGGTAAGATGCAGAGTCTGGACAAAAAAGAGCCTTCCAAAGAAACCAGCTAGTCAGTCTCAATTTCCTACAGCTAGTCCCATAAGGCTGCCCTCCATCCCCCAACCTGATCCTGCTGGTTTTCCCTTCTTTCCAGGGGAAATGTTTAAGGGGAACAGTTTGAATTTCCCCTCCCATGCACAAGCAGACACTGACACAGGCTCAGCCAGGGAAGGCTTTGATGCTCTAACCTGATTTCTGAAATAGGAACAGCTTCCCTGTGCCCTGCAGAAATTGCTTGCCCAAATACAAATTTGTCTGGAGTTATATGAAAGCAGACCTGGGGGAAACTGGTTGAACAAAACCATGTTCTGAAGACCACATATGGTATGATGGAGGAGAAGGTAATGGCAAAGATCAGCAGCCCAGGAACATGGGCTTTTGCACAATCTCTTGGACTGCTTATTCCTAAAGCTGGGCCTGCCAATGGTAGGAGGGGTGTCAGAGAAAGTTATGTGGTAAAGTTGTTACTTGTGCTGTTTCTAACAGAGCAGTTACTAGTCTCTCATTTTTTGGGAAAATTTTACTTCCCTTTTCATCCCCTTAGCCCCTCATTTGAGAGATGGTGATTTAGAAAAATAGTTTGCTAACCTGAGCGTTAATTCACTTTGGGAACAGTTAAATATGAGTAGTTCGAACAGGTGGATATTTTAAAATCTGTCATGTTCATTATAGGTCATAATTTCTCCTGCCTGTAGAGATTTTGCTAGGAATAGAGGGCAGTTCTCTGACAAGGACACATAACCAAGTTCCCTGAGTAAATGAATGCTGATCTTAGCATACTGCCCTCTCTCAATTTTAATTACTTTCTATGAGCTTTCCACAAGCTTTCTACCTCTGTCTTTCTCTATGTCCTTTATGTATTTATATTTTGGTTTTTTCCCCCTAAATAAAAATAAGGAGATGAGACTGTTTTCCAGGGAACTGGGTAGATAAGTGCAAATTCTTGCACACAGAAGGTGAGGCGATCCAGGCAAAAGCAAGTTTCTTAGTGTCACTGAACATTGGTTCACTGCAGACTGCTACAAGCATGGCTTACCTACCTCAGTGGTTTTCTGCATTTCTGCTATTCAGAAATGTTTCCTGGCACAGGTCACAGCAGCACATACTGCAGCTCTTTGCTAATTGCCTCTACTGGCCTGCTGTAAAAGGAAAGTATTGCTGAAATGTGAACTTACCACAGCCAGACTTCTTTCGTGTTATGCATATTTTCCTCTTCCACATGTACATGCCATGCAGATGTAGTATAAAGGTAGACTGTTGCTTAAATATAGCTGCTCCTTGAGCCAGCAAAACTGCTGTTAGGCAATATTGCTGACTAGTCACACCCTGTTCAATGCCATCTTTCCAAAATCTAACCTGTCTCAAAATCTCCTTTCTAGCACAAATTAGGTCCATGATGCTTAGGAATGCAGAGACAATGAGGCAAAGGCAATTCACTCATGCTGAAAAAACAATAAACTGCATAATTTGGGCAATATATAATTAATCAATGTTACTTCTGTAAGCATTTTGTGGCCCTTGCTTGTAAATTAAATCAATTCCTGGTAAAGAAGTAGGTAGGAATCCAATATCATTACTTTACTTGTTCATATACTTTACGAGAAAATTATTTTTTTTTGTAACAAAGCATATTTTCTGCACTGTTGAACCACATCCATCTTAATGGGATCTGCCTCTTCTGAGTTTACATGTTTACTTGACTGCGTGGCTTGCCTGCTTGAGAAAGGGAGTTTCTTGAATTATGAAAACAAGAAAATCTCATATCCACAAACCACTGTCTACAATTTTTATGATATGATAGAAATGTTAACAGAAGAGTTATTAATTTCCAAACATAATCGTCACTAACTATTCAGGTTTTTGCTTCTTCAGCAGTTCATGAATTGGCAATAAATCTTATATTGTTTTGGTCATTCACCTGAATCTGGGAAGAGAGTATTTCAGCGAAATGAAACCACTGTCTTTTGTGTTTTTCTGGTATTTTCAAAGTACTTTGGCTTTTGCAAACTGCACCTTGAATGGCACCAACTGTGAGCAGTTTGTTGCTCTGTGATGAGGCACTTTGCTTTCTTGGACTGAAAGGGAGCTTCAGGAGCCAGATCCTCAGCTGGTGTGAATATATGAATTGTGGAGAAGTAAATACACTGCCATTTAGGCTGCCTGCTGATATTCCCTTTCATTCCTTTTGAGTGATGTGTGTCATCCCACTCACATAAACCTACCATGGTTGACGTTATTAAAAATGTTATTTGCAAAGCAGAAAGGCTTTTCTCCCTGTAATGGTAAAAGAGAAGTGGCCTTCCATCCAATTCATTCTCTCTTGCACTAAAAGGCTGATCACAGGCTATTGGCTCACGAAAATCACCACAACTTATTTACTTCCAAAGTAGAAAGCAATGAGCTGCTACTCAAGGGCACATCAGTAAATTGAAGACAATGGAATTATATTAGTTTATTCTAGTTTTTAAGGATATATTTTTAACACTTCACTAAGACTCAATTTTTGTTATGTTGGTTTCTATTGCAAATAACTTATCTTCCTAGTGCTGACCATTAAGTTCAGGCTTCATTATATCCATAATACTGTACCGGCCTTTGGACACAGAACTCCAAAGTATACTAGGTAAGTTTGCTGATGATATTAAAATGGGAGGAGCTGTTAATTCCATGGAAGGCAGAGAGCTCCTGGGTAAACAGCTCTAGGTGACCCTGCTTGCACTCTGGGTGACCTCCTAAGGCCCCTTCCAACCTCAAATATTCTGTGTTTGTTAATAATACATTCAATAATGAGGAATTAACAAACGTGTGACACTGTTTTACTGAACAAAACACTACCACCTAAATATCTTCTCGTTGCCAGGGATGTAGAAATGTTCAAAGGACTGAAGTGACAGCTGTCATGACATGTATTTCTATCGCATCTATAGAAAGAAGTGTCTACAATCAATCATACTTTCCTGTCTGAAGGACAAATTAAAAGAATATCCTATGAGATAAAAAAGCTTTGGGTTACGTCTAGTGATTGCACATAAATGTGGTAAAAATAAAATCAGCTTTTTAATTTCTTTTTTGTTTTTCCTTTTCAGTGTTTGAATCATGTAGCTAATAACACATTCAAAAAGTATTAAAAGTTTAATGGAGTTTACTATAAGTTGCATTTAGACTATTTTATTCCTAAAGGATAATTACAATTATTCAAATTCTTCTCTTCACTAAACATGTCTAAGGTTATAGAAAGCACATGAACAGTCTTCCAAGACTCCATTCAAATACGAATATAGTATTGCTGCCTTGGAAATGTTTGTTTAATGGAACTTGCTTTTTTAAAAAAAAACAAAACACCAAAACAAAACCAAACCAAAACTAATTCCTCTGTTTTTTATTGAATTAGGCATTTTTGCGTTATGCAGTATCTATATTGGTATGGTTAGGGGAATAATTGTTGGAGTTCAATTTTTTAAACTGATTGGTAGGTATTTTATATCTCTGCCAATTGCTCAGAAGAGAATACCCTCAAAAGCTAATTAGAAGTAAAATAAACCTACAAGCAACCTGGTTTCATCTCAATTATTATAAAAGGGTTTGGATTCTGTTACAAAGCCAGAGTAAAATCTACCACATAAACCTACTACATAAATCTTCCACACAAAAAGCAGGTGTTGGTAAATGAGAATTTGTAACAATATAAAATGTAAATTTTTAGATTTTTAGATGTATAGAAAATATAGTCATAAGTTAACAAAAAGACCCCCCATATCAATGTCTACCTTCTATGAATCTCTTTACAGAATAAAATCTTTGTGATATGCCACATTTTAAAAAGGAACAAGAGTTTTCTACTTTAATACACTCATATTGTAATATAGAGAAATTAAATGCATGAAACAGATGCTATATGCAAACTGGGCACAGAACAGGTGACCTTAAGCTGCAGAATTGACAACTGGAGTCAGCAGAGAGACAGGAAAAGTTGAGTGTGTGGAAGACAATGAGAAAATCCCACCTAGCCCTGCACATCAATAGGTGTCATGTAATTTAGGCTTCTTTTAGCCATTGTGGCAAAGGAAAACTCTAAAGGATATTTGAAAGAAGATACTATAGGAACAAAGATGACTTTTGAGTCATTTTCTATACCGATTCTTATCAGTCATGGCAAGCTAAATTCTCAGTCCTGTTCTTTCCTCTCTCCTAAGACTCTGAGCTGCAATCCTAGCTAAACGCTGTCCATGCTTTTCAGTATTTCATGCCATTGTACAAAAATCATGTGATTGCCAGGCATACCCACAGAGCACTGATTTTCCTGGAGTTTTAATTTCAGAAATATATTTATTTCTGTGTATTTTTGTATGTGTATACACTAAGGCCTACTGCACATTCTTTTCCTGCAGCTTATCCTTCACAGAATGAGGCAGATTTATTTAAAAGTTGCAAGCCCCAGATTTCTGACATGTACAAATCTGCTGTGATTGAGTCTCCCTGTGGAGGACTGTTAGGGTTCCCGCAGTCCAAGTGGGTTCCATAACTTTACCTTTCTTTGGTCTCATTGTCATGGTCTGTAGGCTCCAATCTGGTCTTCTCAGCATTCCAATTTTGATATTCAGCTACCCTTCTACTGCCTGGTGCCAGTGCTCACCTTGGCTGCTGTGTGGGTATTTATCATCAAACAAACCTTTTCATGGTCAATTTGAAGTACAACAACAAAACAGAAGGATTGCGAAAAGGTTTTTAGGACAACTGCTCTTTAATTTTGATGGCACAAATAATGTGTAGGTCTCAACCATGAAAAAAATCACCTACATATATTGCTTGTTATACTCAACACCTAGAAATAATCTCTGGCATATGGTCTGAGCCTTCTGGAGTGCCTTTTTCTAAATGTGCCCTCTTTTCCATCATAAACTCACAGAGTGTCTTTTTTTTTTTTCCCCTCTTTGTCCACTTGTGTTTGTTCATTCATAGATGGATGAATAATAGAAACAAATTCTCTCTGCCATAAGAGCATGCTTTTATAGTTCCTTTCCCAGTTCTATGGTTTCAAAGTCTGCATTTATATTTCGTTTCTACAGGATGTCTAAACTGTGGGATTACGTAGAAATAAAACAAACTGCTTGGAAGCAGTTTGGCAGCACAACACATTGCTAAATGAAAGCTAATTTACTCAAATGAGAAATAGACTATGCTACTACACAGATGCAATATGTGTTGTGGTTTATATCTGAGCCTAAGTTTACCACAACTCATCTGCCTTTAATTTTTTTATTAAGTTTAGACAAGAACAGTAGAATTGTCTTTACTTATCTTGTGTATACTAGTTTTACACAGACAGACATACTCAAAAATGTGCAGGTCCTCACAGTCTCCTCAGCCTAGATAGATATGATATGATGCAACATATCACAAAACATGTGCATACTATTTGCCACTTGCAGGCAGTGTCAGTTGAAACAAATTGCTTACTTTCATTGACTCGCCCCACCACATTAAATTCAACAGGTAAACCAAGTCCCTATACCTCTTAGATGCAATACAGAACTACATAGTATTTTCACAATGCTTTTAAATGTATGACAGTATCTCATGGTTCATTTTGTCTGCTCTAAGCAACGTCAGAGATCTATTGTTTTGTGGTAGAAGGCATTGTTTTTATAGGAGTCTTTTGGATAAACATATATCTGTCTTTTTAGCTTTCCTAAAAGCGTTAGACAGTTCTGATTATAAAATATTTATTCTCTAGCACTTTTAGTTTATAGTCATTATTTCAGTTATATATTACATTCTTCATGCACTTAACAGCTTTTGTGCTTTTGCCTTGTGACAAAGTCTTGAGAAACTTTTATTGTCATTAATTACAGAAAGAGCTGAGTAAGTTTATATGTTTATGATAAAATATTTAGAAGACAATGGAAACTTGGCCTTAAGTGCTGTAGTTTTTATTTCACATCTTAAGATGACCAGATGTTTTCATTCCTAATAGAGTGTTCATTATTTGTTTCTGCCCCTTTCTTGAGTAGCTGTTTTATTGAATGTATTTCTGAATCAGCAGCTGTCAGTAAGCCTTGAAAGAGTTGTTTCTGTGCAAGGAGTCTTAATATTTTTGAAGACAATAAGTTTGGGAACTTTGGGAGCTCTTTGGTTTTGAAGCAATATTTCTGTCCCTAAGGAACACTGTGCAAAATTGTGGACTAGATAATTATACTTCTTCTGGAAGCCAGTGAAACACAGGCAACAAACAATAGCAACAGTGACTTCTCTGTAAATGCACTGCAAAACGAAGTCTAAATTTTCCATTTACAGTACTTCAATAAAAAAAAATCTTCAAAAATTCTTGAGCATTTACTGAGGCTTCAATGCACACTAATTTTTGCACTCAAACTACAGGTCAGCTTTAAGACCAGACCCACAGGCAATCTCCAGTAAGACCTTCTGAGCTTAACTCATGCCTACAGTTCAAGGAGATGAAGTTCATGGTCAAGGGCAAAGCTTTGCCTCCAAGCCGTTCAGTTCCACTTCTTAAAGTCTAAGTACTCCAACACTAAGTGACAAAGAGCAGATCTGTTGTTCCTGGTTTCCTGTCCTTTACAGCCCATGATTATTTGCTTGGCTGAAGGTAGAAGACTGATCCTTAGAATGGCATTGTGGGAAGAAAAGAAGCCAATGTTAATACATAAAATATATCCATAAATTCAGGTGTAACTTGAGAAGGTTCATTGAACATTCCTCCACTGTTTCTATTAGCAGGGTAAGCTAGAATATCTACCATCCCAGGCCTTTCTGCTTGGTTGTTTGTACTCAAATGCACTCAGCCGTCAAAAGGTAACATGAACTGGAATTTTTTATACACTCTTTAGAACAAATTTCTTATACTGAGGAAGAAACCAAAAATAACTCAGCATAAAATAGTAGTGTTTCCTAACAGATAGTACTGATACTATCCCCAACAAACTCTGTTTCAGTGAACACATAAAGTCAAATCACTTATCAAGTGTGCCCTTATCACAGCCCTGGGAGATCTGAGGTTTCATGAATTATGCATATCAGTAGCCTCCAATCTGTGGCAGGTTGGCCCTAGGCAGCCACTGCCTCCACTCAATGGTTCAAGAAAACCCATGGGTTGAGATAATAGCACAGAGATAATTTACCAATTACTCTTGTGGGAAAAACAGACTCAGCTTGGGGAAATTAACTTGATTTACTGCCAATTAATATGAATACTAATTACTCATTTGAATATTGGGAAATAGCAACAAAGCCAAGAAATGAACATTTAATCAGTTAGGCAAAACACAAAACTCCACCTTCTCCAGCCTCAAGAGACAGCTCCACCCCTCTCCCTTGTTATTGCAACTGGTAGACTCTCTCTGCTCCATGATGGAATGGCAGTTGCAGGATGGGCTGTGGTCTGGACATTTTGTTTTCTGTCTGCCACTTCATCCTTCTCACGTTTTTCCTCTGCTCCTCTGCAGGTCTTCCATGACTGCAGTACATTTTGCAATACCTGCTCCAGTGCCTGGAGCATCTCCTTCTCTACTTCTCCTCCTGTCCCCAGCTCACAGGGCTGTTTTGCTCACTTTTTCACCTCACTCCTCACTGCCTGTGTAGCATTTTTGCCCTTTCTTGTATACACTTTGCTAGAAACACTCCCACCTCAGCTGTGGGGCTCAGCTGTGTCCTGCATTGGGTGGGTTGGAATCAGCAGGAATGCGGTCTGTCTGGAACATGGCAGTGCTGGCGTTTCCTCAGAGCCCCTCTGTATCCCCCGCTGCTGCTGCCAGCATCTGAGCATCCAGCATACATACATACATACAAAGTTAACTCAAAAAGTTAGTGTGAGTGTCTCCTGTTTGCATTTCAGTCGAGGGCATTGAGATGCCAGGTATTGTATGAACAAACTTCTACTCCAGATTTAAAAATAGAAATGCATAGAAGTTGAATGCTTCAGTGTTTGCCATCATCTTGAAATCACTTATACAGCCTCAGGTGTGTCTGGATGCACTGAGATCAGAACTGAACTTCGGAGTGAATGCATTAGATGATATCAGTATATTCCATGGGTGAAATCAGTACTTTAAAAGTGTATTAAACTAGAACTAGGTAAATTTTAAACATGGGAAAATTCAGATATGTTGGGCAACTCTGATTAAATAGACAGCTTAGAAAGCTTGGAAACTCGTTTCCTATTCATTGTGTTGTTTCTTGACATATTCCTCCCTCTAGTCTTTCTAGTCTAGTTTTTATCAGTGGCTTTCTTGGAAAAATACTGAGAAGTATCCTGTGGATTTTCAAAAAAATATTCTTTCCATCACCTCAGAACTTTTGTGTTGTATGCTGCAGCTGGCAGCTCCCTGCTCCTGTCAGAATTCAGTCAATGTGTCAGCTTCTGCAAAACTAGAGCAGATAATAATTCTGGTAAAATTTACGTATTATTATTCTTATTGGCTAAAAAGAGAAACTGAAAGACTGTAGGAAATATTAGACACAGACAGACCAAAGACTACTAAAATGGTACAACGCGTTTATGGAAGCACAGAAGAGCTGAGGTTGGAAAAGACTGATGGAGGCCATCTACTCCAAGGTCAAGCAGGGCCAAAGCAGGTTATTCAGGACAATGTTCAGCTGTGTTTAAGAACTGAAACTCTACAACCTCTTTGGCCAATCTGTTTGACTATCCTTACAGCAAAAAGGAGTTTTGCTGTGCGCAGATGTAATCTCAGGTGTTTCATTTTGTGCTCGTTGCCTCTCTTTCTGCCAGTGGACACTATTGAGAAGAGTCTTGGCTCCCTCCCATATTTATGCATAATGATAAGATTCCTCCTGAGCTTTCACTTGACATTTGCAAATCTCTCACCATCTCCCTATATTTCAGGTGCTCCTTATATGCCTCAATCATTTAATCACCTTCACAACTTTGTGTTGTCCATCATATCCATACCTTCCTTGTTTGCATTCCTAACCCCACCCCTTCATAATCAGACAATATCTCAATATTCCATGGAGACTTTCTGCTTTCTTTTCTTGAATTCCTGTTTGTTTGGATGGATCATTCTTGGGTTTGGAGAAGGTGATCCGATTTCTGGACATTGATCTTCAGGAAAAAATGACTGGGATTTAGAATTTAGTGAAGAATTTTAGTGCTTAAAAATATTATTATAACCACATAGTGAGAACTGCTTTTGGATGGATTATGCCTATTTATATTGATAATTAATTGTGTGCTCTAATATGTTATCCAATGTCAAACTAATTAAAAATGTGACCTTAGAAGTAACAGGAACTCTATCGGGTAAATTAAAGGCTTGTCTGCTGCAAATCTCTAAATTTACCTTTTATTTGCTGCAAATAACAGAAGTCTCTCCTTGGACTATCATTTTAGTATTTATTTATATATCAATTTTCTTTATGATGATGAAGCAATTTACCAGGCAAATCCAGCCTTGACATGACTATTGATGGAAAAATAAGTAATGAGGATTGCATATTCTCATACAGGATATAAATTGCCAAGGTAAGTGTTCAGATGCCTCCAAAATGCACTTAAATGCTGAAAAATAAGTTAGTTTAGGTAAGAAATGAAGGCAGTCTACAGGAGAGAATGTTAATCTTTGAAAAAAGGGCTTCAAAATACCAGGAATAGCCAGCTCCCCATGTCCTCCACACGGTAATGCTGAGGGCAAGAAGAGCTAATGTGATCCTTGTGTAGGTAAGGAGTAGAAATCAGGTCATGAGCTTGCCTCTGGCTTCACCACTGTTAAGGCTGAAATGATAATGCATTGCATCTGCCTCCAAAATTTCAGGGGGATGTATGGAGACAACTTGAAGGAGGACACTCAAAATGATCTGTCAATTGCAAAACAATGTGAGATGGTGCTCAACCTATTGAGCTTATTGAAAAGCAGGCTGTAAGACCATTTCACACTTAAATGAATCTGATGAGTGGAAACTTTCTAACATTCCTAGAGAAACTCAAAACAGGATTCAATGACTGGTGGTTAATGTTAGAAGAAATCAGCCTTAAGGTAAGATAATTTTACTTGCTGTATGGGTAATTAAACACTGGGGAGGTGATGGACTCACCACAGTTCAGAGAAATAAGTTTCGATAGTTAAAAAAAAATAATAAAGGAAAGAGAAAGGCTTTACTTTCTGAGAGCATTCATATTACCCAAAGAAGTGCAGGTCAGTGTCAGGACAAACAGGATTAGAAAATACCATTTCTAATATCTTCTCAAGGGTCTGTAGGAGAGTTTTCCTTTGTGAACAATCAAGAAGGTGTTTGGGTTTTTTTGTTTTTATTTTGTTTTCCTTGCTTTCACCTCAGAGGTGACCAAGACAGTGTAAGGCAGTGCCCTGAGGTCACCTGTGTTATCTGTCTGGGGAATAAAATAATCATTTCTGTTCAAAAAAATACAGCCTGAGCAACCGACAACACTAGAGGGGAAAAAAGTATTCTTGTGGTTCAGATTCACAGAGTTCCACCTCCTGTTTTTTCCTTGGCAACCTGAAGCAGAGAATACCTGTAGGATTATTGAGGTGTATACCCTCTATTTTGCTCTCTGCTATTTTGAGGCCATGAAATGAAACTCTACCCTGAGCTTCCTTGCTTCTCCAGTGTGCTATGCAAGAGTCTCAGCTTCTGTCAAGTTAAATACTTTAACATAAAGAATTTGAGATTTTTTTTTTTTAAACTAATAAAAGGATTTCTGGGTGAAAACAAATGGTCTTTGTTATTCAGGAAATCAGCCTAGATGTTCTGAATCTCCCTGAAGCCTCAAATTCCATGAAGTGATGGAAGGTTAATCTAAGCACTGCATAAAAGCACAATAAGGCCCATTCCTTTAAAATGGTTACGACCCATGGGATCCAAATATAAATTCTAAGTAGCTCTCATTCTTCCTCTCCTATTAGAGGGCAATGTTTATGTAGGCAAAATTCCTATTAATCGTCATCCATTTGAATATGTATTCTCAGTATTAAAACCCAATGTCTAGTTTATCCATTTAGACACTAAGTCTGCCTAGTGGTTCTTCCAATGACATTGAAATAAAGGTGTTTGTATAAGAAAATGTGTTAAGAAATGTGATATTAATAATGACTTCTCCCATACCAGTAGATAAAACTGTATAGAAAGTTGCGCTGTTTTGGTGTTAGTGAGCAGGGAGTTCACTGTAAGGCAAAAATGCCAATAAGTTTAGAAACTGAGGTTTCTAATTAAATGTTAACTTTGTTTGCCTTGGGCTTGGAAAAGAGAGAAGAAGCTGCTTCATGCCGATAAACAAATATGCATGCAACACAACGGGACACTGAGATCACTAACTTTGCTTTGTAATATGTGGAATTATTACTTTTCCACTTTATTTAAATAAGAATTATAATACTTAAAAGAATGTCTGTTTATACAGGTCTAGGGCATGCTCAAGGTTACACTGATGAAAATGGAAATCAAACTTGATAAGATGATCTGTTTGTTGCTTGGAAAAGTGGTGACAGATAATCACTACCATATTTTCAGATGTGTGACCTGTAATTTATTTGTAAAACCCTGTTTCATGAGCACTACAGGTGATGTATGTGTATAGGTTATGTAATGACCTCAGCTGAGAAGTCCTTCCTCTTAAAAGCTTGCTCCATCCTCATTAGTACTACCCTTGTATTTGAATTTCCTCCTTTTACTTCTTCCTTATTGTTACAGCCTTGTATGGGTTCTCCTGAAGACTTCTTTACAAGGGTACCGACTTTATGTCTATATACTGAAGTTTGTGTTTCCTTTACAGCAGAATTAAAAATTTGAAACATTCTAGTGCTTCTAAGTGCTTGATCTTTCTGTTTGCATTTTCAACTGTATTTGGTGTAGATTTTGGTGTACTAAAGCTTACAGCCCTCCAGTGAAATTATGTTAGTGACTTGCAAACATGCAGTGTTTTTTTTTGTTGAGAAGTGTAGTTCAGCAATGGAAAAGAAAACAAGAACAAAAATCAAACACTGAATAAAAAACTATAACTTTGTTCTTTTATTTATGTTGCTTTAGGCAATCACTAATGTTTTTTTCAGCTCAGTTTGATCCAAGAAACTATTTCACTTGAACAGTTTGCACATTATAAAGCTACACAGAAAATAGAATATGTAAGTGGAGCAAATTATTTTGTTTCCTATCCTTCTTCATGCTTATAGATGACCTGTTTTGGGAGGGGAGTTCTACAGCATGTGAGTTTATGTGTAAGGCTGGTAATTGAACTTCAGAAAAAAGAATCGCTTCTTTTCATTTGTTTCCTTTTCTTCTCTAGTCAAAGGTTATTGTATCAAACTGTGATGAAAGAATGTATAAAAGAAAGTGTAAAAGAAGTGGAATTTGATGCAACTCCTCTACTCTCCTGTGAGATCACACATCAAGTGGTGTGTCCTGCTGTGAGGCCCCCAGCTGAAGAAAAACATGCATATGTTAAAGTGGGTCCAGAGGAGGTCAGCGGGCTGAAGCATCTCTCATGTGAAGATGGGCAGACAGAGCTGGGGCTGTTCAACGTGGGGAAGAGAAGATTTCGGGGAGACAGAGCAGCCTGCCAGTACCTAAATGGAAGTTTTGTGGGTTTCTGTGGCTGGGTTTTGGTAGGGGGAGGAGTGGCTTCTGTAAGAAGCTGCTAGAAGCTTCCCCTGTCCTATGGAGCCAATGATACCTGGCTCCAGGATGGACTTCCTGATTTTGGCCCAGGGCAAGCCAATTAGAAATCATAGTAATGTCTCTGTTTGATAACATGTTTAAGAATAGAGGAGTGTTATGCAGTTAGAAATTCCAGCCATGGATTAACGACGAAGACACCAAGGTCAGAGCAAGAGGACAAGGAGGAGGAGAGACCCCATGGGAGCAGGGGAAGGACTCTGAGCTGTGTTCCCCTGTAGCCCATGGTGAAGGNCCCTGTCCTATGGAGCCAATGATACCTGGCTCCAGGATGGACTTCCTGATTTTGGCCCAGGGCAAGCCAATTAGAAATCATAGTAATGTCTCTGTTTGATAACATGTTTAAGAATAGAGGAGTGTTATGCAGTTAGAAATTCCAGCCATGGATTAACGACGAAGACACCAAGGTCAGAGCAAGAGGACAAGGAGGAGGAGAGACCCCATGGGAGCAGGGGAAGGACTCTGAGCTGTGTTCCCCTGTAGCCCATGGTGAAGGCCATAGTGAGGCAGGCTGTCCCCCTGCAGCCCATGGGGGGCCATCAGGGTGTAGAGACCCCCCTGCCGCCCATGGAGAAGCCCATGCTGGAGCAGGTGGATGCATGAAGGAGGCTGTTACCTTGTGGGAGGCCCAGGATGGAGCAGGGTCCTGCAGCAGACCTGTGGCTGTGGCCCATGGACAGCAAAACCCACCCTGGAGCAGGTACAGCTTATCCATGAAAGACCATGGAGTGATCCATGAAAGACCATGGAGTGATCCATGGGACAGCAGAGGACTGTCTCCTGTGGGAGGGAAAGCAGGGGAAGGACTCAGACTTGTGACCACCCTGTAGCCTGTGGTGAAGACCTGTGGTGAGGCAGGTTGTTCCCCTGCAGCCCACGGAGGACCATCTGCAGGCAACTGACTGCAACCCTCCCATTCCCTGTCCCCTCTGTCCCCTACACTGCTGAGGGGAGGAGGTAGAACCTGGAAGGAGGGAGGGGTGGGGGAAAAGATTTTTTTTTTTAAGACTGTTTTATTTCTTACTTTTTAGCTCTTATCCTGTTAGTAATAAATCTAAGTACTATCCTACTCTGAGCGTGTTTTGCCTGTGAAGTTAATGAGACCTCTCCCAGCCCTTATCTCTACTCATGAATTCTTAGCTCTTTCTTTTTTTTTTTTTCCTTTCCTTCTGGGAAAGGGGGCACTTGAAGCAGTTTGGGTGGACAACTAGCATTCAACCAAGGGCAAACCACCACAGGCAGCCTATAAGGGAGCTGGAGAGGAGGTTTTTGCAAGGACATGTGGACAAGAGGAAATGGCTTAAAGTCAAAGAGGGTAGGTTTAAATTAGGTATTAGGAAGAAACTATTTACTGTGAGGGTGGGGAGGTACTGGAGTCTGCCCAGAGACGTTGTGGATGTGGGGAGTGTTCAAGACCAGGTTGGATGGGGTTCTGAGCAACCTGGTCTAGTGGAAGGTGTCCTGCCCATGGTAGGGGTGTTGGAACTAGATGATTTTTAGGTCCCTTGCAACCCAAATGATTCTATGATTTTATGATATCCCAGAGAGATCCAGGTGGACTGAGCAGCCTATCTCTGTATCTGTAAAGCCAATGCAGATGTAGGCATAAGTGATTTTTTCCCAAACAAGTCTATAGGAACCTGGTTCAGGCTGAATTTTCAGACTGTATCCCAACTCACACCAAATAGTATCTGGTACCTCACAACTTGTAATCAGCTATCTTATTCTGGAAAATAATTTAATAGAACAGATAAAAGCTGTTTTACCTAGATAGGTCTTTCTTAAAGTTGTTGCTTGGCACATCTTCTGTACTAGTAAAGTAATGGTCTTAAATGTTCTCTGTGGGTCAAGCCCTGATCTTTACAAAGACCACTCATAGCCAGGAAACTTTCTGGGCTCTGATATTTCTGTTCCAAGATTAATAATTAGGTATTTGGAAGCTCCAAATAGCACAAAACACAAAACCAGACTGCCCTAAGCAGCGTAAATTTTTCTGCTAGTCTTTATACTGCCTTCTTCTAGAAGAGACTCAAAGCACTTCACGGACTCTCTGTTGGTCTTTTTGGTTACTCAACTCAGATGAATGAAATGAAGTTCCTGTTTTATCCTATAAACATTATCACAGAGAATTTTTTTATTACTTCCTCCTTATTTCAGTTCCTTTGTTATAGATACAAATCTGGTACGAAGAAAACTTGGGAATATCTGGATTTAAAAATCATTTTGCTTCGTTTACACATAGATGTGTGTTTTCCTTTATTTTTCCAAGACTTTTCTTGTCAAATATCAAGGGTTTATTGCAAACCAGAGGTATTAAATTTATTCTAAAATGTTTAAATAATGGGAACAGAGTATTTGTTTTGCTCACTGTACTTAAAAGTTGTTGAACTGTTTTCACCCATGTCACAAAAAATGCCTCAGGCAGAAAACAGAGTCAGAAAAATGGTATTATGAAAGTTTGAAATTTGGTAACTTTGAGTGTAAGTATAAACAAATAATTTTCTAACATAAAACCATACTGCCTTAGCTACTGAGGGTGCTGCAAAATGTTGCTTCAGTAACAGGTGAATTTATCAAAGAGATTTTTATTTTACTAACTTTTAAGCTAATCTTACCCCGGATGAGTCCTAAAAACTAGGGGCTCATATCTGTTTTACGACACTGCAAACAGAGTAAGAAGGTGGTGCATTCATTGTTAGTAGGACTACTGGAAGAAATCAGTGTGATGTAATTGTGGGAAAAAAAAAAAAGTGATCATGGTCATTGTCAGGTGATGCTTTTTTTTCCCAGGAAAGGTAAAGCGGTATTAATAATGTAAAATGCACTGGTACAATGCACTCAATAAAGATGGAGCTATAAATACATTTAGGCTGAGTATTAGAAGAAGTTGTCACCACAGGATGGAGGTTTTGGGAAGAGCCATTATGAATAGCTAGAGGAATCTGAATTAGCTGGATTTGGTTAGTTTATCAATTTATCACAGTTATCATTATCTTTGGTAATGGGAGAACAGATTTGGTCCAAGAGATCTGTTTCAGTCCTATACACCTTTAAACTGGTGCAATTTCAGTGTTCAAAGGAAATATTCCTTGCAGACCCTCAGGATGCACATGCTGTGAAACAAAACCAAGTTGTACCAAGAGCTTTCTCTTATTTCCTTCATGTATTTTCTTAAAGGAACTCCTTTCATCCCATCTGATATGTTGACTTCTGAATGCAATAATACGAGCATCCTTTGCTTGGTAGTATTGTTAAGCACCTCCGATTTTTCCCTCCAGACCCCAGAGAGGTTGTAGTGATTTAGCTCAGCCAGTATCCTCAGGGTTCATCATCTGTGAAGAAGGAATAAAGGACCAATGAGGAGTAGAAACTTCCCAAACAACTCTTACACAAGCTGCTTACTAAATGCAGGTTTCTAACATGAGAAAGACTATTGGTGTTGCAGTGAATGTGAAAACAAAAATCATAACTTGTAAACAGTGTATACGAACACACATAAACACACACACACACACATATACATATATATAAAAGAAACTGCACAAGAAAGATGAGGAAGCGTTGGAACAAGTCCAGAGGAGAGACATTAAACTGATCAGAGTGGATCATCTCTCCTATGAAGACTGAGAGTTGGGGCTGCTTGGCCTGGAGAAGCAAAGGCTCTGGGCCGACCTTATAGCACCTTCCAGTATCTAAAAGGGGCCTCCTAGAGAGATGGATATATTTCACAAGGGCATGATAGGACAAAGGGGAATGGCCCTTCAGCTGAAGGAGGGTAGGTTTAGATTAGATATTAGGAAGTAATTTTTTTACTATGCAGGTGGTGAGGCACTGGAACAGGTTTCACACACAGGTTGTAGACTCTCCATCCCATGATGTGTTCAAGACCAGGCTCGATAGGGCTCTGAGTAGCCTGGTTTGGTGGAAGATTTCCTGCCTTTTGGCAGGGTGGCTGGAACTAGATTATCTTTAAGGTCCCTTCCAACCCAAACCGTTCTGTAATTCTGTAAACCACAGGAAACTGGGAAATGACAAATATTCTGAACTGAGGCATGTCTTCAGTAATTTTTTTCTCTTCAGAGTGAGCGATGATCCTGTCCTCTGTTCCTAAATGCTGGTAAGCCAGAAACAATTAGCACTTTCCACAGAACCAGCATTACTGATCAAGGCTGGGGAAGGTTGGAAAAAAGAGTCTGATTTGGACTTGTGGCCTCTAAATGTACAGTACAGATGTTCAAAAGGCAGAGTACATGGCAGCTCCTCTGTTGTGTGGAGAGAAAAGAAATGTGCATAACAGGCATCAGATGTCACATGTGGTAGATGCTGTAAGTCAAATTGGACTCTAGAATGAAGATGGTATTGTCTAGCTACACATGGTTTTTTTCCACCTGTGGTATAAAAGAGCTTGAATGTTAGAAAAATTTTTGTCCAGAAAAATAAAAACAGGCATTTAATTCTGCAACATCAAGCATGCTTTCGGAATGTTAGCCTGGGATATCAATATGCCTGGAGCCCTTCCCGCTCCTAACAATGAGGATGAGGCTTCCTTCAATGAAATTATTTGGATTCCTGTGAAGTTTTTAGATTTTTCTTAGCAATGTGTCTTTCCTTTTGACAAGACCTCGGGTGCTTTTTGTTGTAACCTGATGGTCCAGGTAAATTAGAGGACTAGTTATCTTATTACACGAAGGCATGCAAACACTGGTGTGTCATCTACAGACACAGAATATGTTTGGTTTTTTAATGACTGTGGGCAAGTTCCTGCTTGAGAATGTGCTACAAGGCCAGTTTAAGGTTGGGCATTGTTGAATTTGGCTCTTCTGCAGCAGAATGTGGTGGTTTACTTTTCTTGGTTTTGGTCTGGGCCTTCCCTAGTAACCGTGTCCGACCTGGGCCAGTTCACCCCTCCTTAGTCAAAATGGTGTGCCGTGGCTTCCCTCAAGAGAAACAGTAGAGATCTCCACTTCTGAATGACTGAGGGACCAGCTTCTCCAATAGGCCTCAGCTCACATAGATAAAAGCTAAGCCAACACAGAGACCTGATGTCCTTCCCAGCACACGAAAGGAAGAGAGAGAGAGGGAGGAAACTTCCTCATCTTATATACACCTGATGACGAGAAGGAATGGTGTGGAATACTTCCTTAGTTATAACCTGGTTACTAGGGAAGGCCCAGACCAAAACCAAGAAAACTAAACCACCACACGTAAACACTATCGTGATCACCTTGAGAGCAGACAAGAATCATGGCAGTCAGGGAATTAAAGTCCTGGAGCACAGCTGAGTCTGTATGAATGAATCCCAGTGCAACTTGCCAGGCTGATAAACCCTTTTGCAAAGCTGCAGAGTATGCCAGCAGGAATCTACATCTCCTCACTGCAGCACAGCCTTTCCTCAGCTAAGGTCAAATACCAGAATCTAAAGCATGCAGGTTTTTGTGTTTTTTTTTGATTGGGTTTGTTGTTTTTTTGTTTTGTTTTGTGTTTTCTTTTTTTTTTTTACAGCCTTCTTCTTTCTTTCCTCCAAAAAAATAAATGAATAAATGCATCTAAAACTGGTCACACAAAAACAACAACAAAAAAATCATTCTGCAAGAAAAACTGTTTTGTATTGTTTTCAGGGCCTTGTAAAATTTAATTAAATATATCTGAATGTTGTCCTTAAATTCTGGTTATCAAACAAAAAATATGGCTGCATGTAATTTTACTGAAACAAAGCTTTTAAATTGCTGTTTTTCTCAAAATTATATATATTCTTTAAAAGTTCTGCTCCCTAATTTTCTCATACATTTATAGCTGTTACCAACCAATTTCTGTTTTTTGTTCTAACCATTGGTAAAGATAGTATCTTTATTAAAGATAACTTCTGCAGACATCAAGAACATAAAATGTCTGCTTTTGTCTGAGAATATCTTGCTTCTGAAATCCTTCTTCTCAATTCTTCTTTTCATTAAAAACATGAGAGTGCTCAGTTCCAGTCCCAAACTGTAAGAACAGGTAATATTTGCTGTTTCAATAGCTGTGCAATTTCTACATTCTGTTTACAGTTAGGTACACACATTTAGAATCAGAAATAGCAGTAATAGCTGAAGGTACAACTGTAAATTAACTGCAGATACGTACTTATTTTAATTATGTTTACTGGAATTACTGTAATGACAGGAAATTAACATATGTTTACACCATACAGGAATTAAAATTTATCACAAGGTGCTGAATGTTGACATTTGTCACTCTCTGAAAATAGCTTAAGATTTTTTTTTCTTTGCACCAAAAGCGTAAATTACAGACTGCACTGAAATGTTGGTATGATGGAGTAGCATATGACCACTTCATCAATAATTTCTGTATCACTTGTTAAATAAGGAGAGAAGAGAAAAAAATGAATCATCTACAGTTTTGATAGATTGGAATGTTACAAATTCAATGGCATTTCAATTCTAAACTCGCTGTCAAAACTATCTGAGAGAGAAGTGGAAATTTCCTCCAAGCCAATGTATAGACGGCAGGCCACAACTCCATTGCAGGATTCTGCTGGAGATTGTTCCAAAATACTGCAGTAATCTAGAAGATAACTAATGCTCATTAAATTACATTTGTGAATCTCCTAGATTTATTTTTTTTTTTAATTTTGGAAAGTATTTCTCCATTCTACCTATTCACTATAATTAATGGAAAAAACCCCAAGGCACCAAACCACAACAAAACCAACCTCTAACAATGCAAACAAGTCTACTAAAAAATGTTGAAACCAAAAGTTGCTTGCTGTGTAATTCAGTTAATGTTGTGGTATGTTATTGTGCACTTGGGAGAGATTTTTATTAGTTCGTGTCATTGGAGACAATGGTGATTACAGATTATCATGTAATCAGAACATAAAAGTTGAATGTTGATTAGATTTCCCTTCTTTTAATATCTTTAATAAACTGCAAGACAATTTTCAACTTTTAGTATTCTTTTGCAACCACTTCCATCCCTTAAACCTTGACAATCTCTATTAATGTGATAGAAAATAGATTAATATATAAATGAGAAAATATTATTTTTATAAGAACATCCATTTTCTCCTTAAAAGGTTTCTATTAGGAAATTATAGATTGTTTTTAGTTAGGAAGCAATTTTCATATTAAAATAATGAGATATTTTACCTGTCAGATTATTTTATAATATGTGTGGGGGTGGAGTTCTTGGTTCCAGCAGTAAACCACCTCCACCCACTAAGCAGTTATCTAACAATGTAAAAGGTAAGACGCTGCAGACATCCTGCCCATCATTGAGCAGCAGGGATCTGTGGATCACTGAATCAGAAAACGGTTTGGGTTGGAAGTCAATAATGTTGGACACAACTTATATGTTAAAACATAAAGTAATAGCATGAAACAATAACATGAAATCTAATGAATTAGAGTGAAAAAACCCCCAACAACCTAAATGACAGCAATATTTATTTTATTTGAACTAAACTGTGAAGAAATGTAAAATATTTAATGTCTCATAACACACATTTATGAGCAAATTCTTCTACAGCAGATAACTGGCATACTGTTATTCAAGGTCTGATCCTTAAGATCCTGGAAATTATATTCTTGTTCAATATTTAAATTTAAGCATTAACTATTCAAATAAATATATGTGTTTATAGTAACTTTTGAATTACAGTATCACTTTATAGTTGTTGGGAGCTTTCTTTCTAGATCGGATATATCTTCATTTGAATGAATTTTTTGATTAAGGTTAGCTCTCCTTACTTTCAATTCCACTTTGATCATTTTAGCAGAGAATCACATCCCATTGTGTGACTTTAATGTCTTTGCTTATACTGTGCTATCAAAGATTTTTTTAATATTAACATAAAATCTCTAGTTTTTGACAAGTGTTTCAGGATGTTTTGAATTACGGAAAAACTTTTAGCAGGTTTATATTTATGTAATGTAATTGTAAAGCTTATTACATGTCCCTTTCCATGTTTTTCCCCTTTGAGATATTACATAAAATATAAAGTAATGTGAGAGTTTCTGGCTAGCCATATATCAGGTAGAATAAACAGATAATAATATTAAAAAAAATCTTTGCAATTAAAAAGTCTCTATCTTAAAAAAAAAAATCCAGCGATTAACTCTAATGCCATATGACATAGCTTAAAAAATAATAATTTAAAAAAATCAGAATGCCTGAACATTTATTCAGAAATTTATTTAAGATTAAGTATAGCAACTTGTATCACTACTAATGATCGGAATGAAAAGTAATCAGATAGAGCAAAAGTTGCAAAAATCCCAAAGTCAAACATTATTGCACCTTCTTCAGGATTTTTTTTAAAATTGGCCCCAATTCTTCAGCTGCTCAACCCTTGAGATCTGAGAAGACAACTGTTTTAACTGTCAGTCATGAATTTGCGGTGTTAAACGGCAAAGAACAGGAATGAGAACTGCCTGCAAACTGTACTGACATGGTATTTTTAACTAGTATTGCTGTTCAGATAAAATTATATGCCCTTATCTGCAAGATTTTATAATACAGTTTTAGAGCTTGCTACTACATTGAAATGCTCCACAAAACATAATGTGGGTATATTTGCTTTAATTGAAGATGAGTGAATGTACTTGCCAGTGACCTGCTTTAAAAGCCATTGGACTAAAATTAAAATTAGGCCCAAACCAAATAGCATACCAAAGTTTTGAGATATAATGAGTGTAGTCTCATTAAACTGAAGTTAATAGCCCAAGCTATTATTTACAAGAATTACATCTAATTTTTGCCTCTGGCTAGAGATAGACAAAGTATTTAAGACTGAACAAAAGCAAAGTTAAAAGCATAACATGGAGTGGTGTACTGTTTGTGAGGAATGCACCTGTGTTTTGTTTAATATTTTGCACTGACAGTAGATATTGATGTTCCTCTGTTTCTTAATCTTTTACATCAGAGTATTCCTGCCCTCTTATGGGTTCTCAGGCCGCTAACACCTATGGTCTGAGAAGATAAGTATTTAAATACCTTTAAGGTCCTGGGCTTTGATCCCAGCCCTTATTTGAGGAGCGTGTTGTGTGGTGCAATCAGAGGACAAATACAGTCAAATGCAATTAAATGACTGGTGCTGACAACCTGACACCCATAGTGCTCTTTGAGTTTTCTTCTGGAGCAGCTCAAGAGTGCTCCTGTGGACTGCATACCCATTAGCAACTGGAAAATATTATGTGCACTCATGAAGTTTCGTTTCATCCAAAAGTAACTGGGTTTATATGCTTCAGGACTTCTCAGAGCATTAAAGAGTGTAACAAGTAGAGGACATGGAGAAATTGGGTTTGAAAACTTGTTCAGTCTGTTAGATAAAAAAAATTACATCCTATAGATGATGATTATTATAGTCGTGATTCTCTCTTGGAGATATGATGAGGTGAGTTTTTCAGGGATCACAAAACTTGTTCTCTCTCAATCAATTTTATTTTTTTAGTCTTTATTATACATGAAGTTGACTGAAAAATGAAAAATCATTATTCAGAAAAATACTTCTGAAATTTCCTCCTGTTAACCACAGTTTTACTGAAAATATGAAACAAAATGTCACACTTGCAAAAACATCAAAAGTCGGCTGTTTTCCTTACTTGATTCTGGATTCTTACTGCTGTAAGGTGTCATCACAAAATAATTAGGAATTATGAAAATAAAAATTTTAATTTTTAAAAGGTTTGATTTGCATCTTCTGCATCCAGTGAACTAATACTTGAACCTATTTATCATTCAGCCTCTTACAGGGTCTTCTCTGTTTTAGCCTTTGAGATTTTTTTACACTTTTTGATTCAACCTGAACTTTTGATTTATGAGATATATATTAAAATAATCAATGGGTTAGCCAAGTTCCCACTGGCATGCAGAGACTGACAACATAATTTTACTGAAGGATATAAATTTTCAACATCAAATAATATGCTGAAAGTATTTTATCAAGTTGTTATCAACCATTTTGTACCTTTATGTCAAATTTCTGTATATACTGTGGAAGAAGTAGTACCTTTTCTTGGCAAAATGGTCGACTCAGTGAAACTATCTTCCAATCATAAAAATGGAAATGTTGCCAAATTCTGTTTCTTACCTGTCCCTACTTCATGTTTGGTTATATGTTCTCTTTATTTTTTTCCTTTAAAATCATTCCACAGGATAATACCTTTTCCCCTGTCATTCCTGAAATAGGACAGAAATATCTCCTTAAAATATTGGAGGTGATCATGGTTTTGAAATGTTATGGTTTGTGTTTTCTTGTAACTCATGTACATGGACATTGGCATCTGCTTAATATTATTCTCTTGCCTTTATTCAAAATAATGCATTAAAGTCTAGGAATTAAAGACCAACATGGATTTATCCAAGTCTTACTATCCTGTGCCTTATAGTGTCACAGGTTTGCATGACAAAGCTCCCCAAACAAAGGTCTCATTCATCAGCAAGGACATTTGGGTTGACCCTAGAGGGATAGAAGATAATGCAAGTCTGTTCCTACTTATTCTGTAGAGGTGTCAGTAAAAATATTTTTGATTCAAAGCATCTGTCTGATCATCCATAAACTGCAAATGTTGAAGGAAGAAAAAAGAACAGGCATACACAGACCTTCTGTCATGACCAAGTCAAGTCATACAGAGCTCCCAGTGCAGGAAAACTAAGTGGTAGGAGTGGGGAAGTGGGAGAAAAAAGCAAGGGCATTATAAAGAGATTTGTGTGGAGAAATCGTGCTTATGAAAGAAAGAAAAATATGGAACTCCTGGGGACAAGAAAGTCAGTGGAAAGGACTGAGGACTAAGGACTTGCAAACTATATTGCTAATGAAATGGGCCAGAGACCATCCTTTGATCCTGAGACCAAGTGATACAGCCCAGCTTGCATTCATATGTCCCAGATCTCTTTTCATCCAGATCAATTAATTTCAGATTTTCTCCCAAGAATAGACTCTAGAAAATTTAACAGCCCAAACACTTTACAAGCTTACTAAACTCCACCATAAAGCTGATGTTTACACTTCTATGTCTAAAGGAAAGATGTTCCAGAATCTTGTATTTTAATCTTATAGCTTAAAAAAGGTTATCAGCCTCCATTCCTTCATGGTTATATCAGGCTAACTTGCTTTAAAGTTAAAATTTATTTGCTTCCTTTGTTCCTGGCTCCCCCACTCATATTCAGACATAGTAGCTATATTCCAATCTTCATTTGCTGAATTAAACCATTTTAAGTTCTTAAAAATATGTTAAAGTGTGAATTCTCTAAAGAACCTAAAAGAACGACCTTTCTTTTAGTATTCAAGCAATGTAAAACTCAATGAAGTTCTGCTTCATATCTGCAATCTCTTGGCACAATGACAGTACAAATAAGTAATGGTTGCAACAAGGGCATTTTTTCTGTAAGTGGCATGTTTTAAATTTACATCTTTTTGATTCCAAGCAGTGTTATGAAAACTAAGAACCAACTGCAATTAGTGTTAACTGGCAAATGCTTTCTTAAATTCTACATTACCTCTTTCCAAAGTGAGGGATATTCTAGTGGATTAGCTGTATGTCCCAGATTTCTTTTGGATTCTTTGTGTTTCTTGACAATCTCTGGGTGCTTGGAGAACAAACTGAATGCACTGATAGCCCTGACCTATATGTAAGATACACCCTATCCTTAAAAATCAAATGAAATAGCTGCAATTGGAAATGACAACTAAAAAAAGTAATACTATTAGGAATACCAGTGCATGGGTCTAAATAGAAAAAAAAGAAAAAAGAGCAAAAAAGTCAGGACTCAATCACAGCTTCTGGGATTTTGGACACAGAGGATATAATTTTATGGGGAAATGTCCAACTGGAGCTAAGTATTTAGCTGGAATAACATTCCCTCCACCACCTATACAGATACCAGCATGTATAAAATAGGTAAGCACAAGTTGTCCCATAGCTGGAATAAGAGCCTTTAATAAACTCCACTCCATCTTAAAATGTTCAAAAATCTGGCCTGTAAGCCTGTGCATGCCTAAGGAGTCCATGCTTTAACTCTCTGAATACAGCCCTCATGGTGATTGCTCAACTGCAGCACTTCTAAAAATGCACAAGAGATATATTAGCAAAATCAGCCTCCTATCTATATATCACAGTTGTAATTCTCCCTTTCTGTCTTAATTGCCCAAGCATCATTACACTGTCTGTCTATTCTAAAGACAATTTATATCCCATGATATTAATGTACTTTTATTGTTATCGTCTAACAGAATTCTAGTTAGGCTCATTGTATTCACACATTTTTCTGTATGCAGATAGCTGGTTGCCCCTCTTAATGAGCTTATGTCCATCTTTATTAGTCTCTATAAATTCAAATTTAATCTCTTATTTAGCTCATTTCTACCTTGAGTGCACACTTTGGTTTTATCTTCATTTCTATCGACCCATCAACCTCTCTTTACACTGTTCTTCCTTTGCTTTAAACAGTCATGTTTGGCTTTTTGTGCTCTGCTCAACTTTGAAAATGTTTTTCATTTTTAAAAACCAGTCCACTAACAGTCATCCTCTGTTCAAATTCTTTCAGTGTATGACCTGTTCAATTCTGAGTAACACCTTGTGGCTTATATAAAACTTGTTTCCTTCTGTCATTGTATCAAGATTTATAAATCAAATCCATACAGGATGATTTCTCTTTCCATCTCTTCTTATGTTCTCCTTATTTGACACTAGCATTTTCCCCTCTCTACTTTCATGATGCTAAGTACACCTTGTCCTCTGAGGCATCTGTCTTTCCAGTTTCTCAGTTTCCTATTTTATTCTAGAAGAGAGAATGAACCAAGCTCCCCTAGGCTGATGTCAGGAAGAACAGCATGGCATAGCATGGCTTGGTATGACTAAAATTCCCTGGCCCCACAGAGGGGCAAAAACATCATGGCCTTGTCTTTACTGCTTGCTGGGAACTGGCTATTCTGCCTAGAACTGCAGTTGTGCATTGTGAGGGGCTAAATCTTGGCCTGAGGGGAAATTCTTTCAAGAAATGTGCTGATAAATAATATCGATATGATAGCCTGGCCTGTCATCTAGAAAGGTTTGCTGCTTGTGAGTGGCTGAATTATGTGATGATGTGGTGCTGAGCCCTGTACAACCAACACTCTGACTCTTGCCCCCTGCTGGTTTTCTGTGTGGACAACAGTGGAAATGCTAGGGTTGACCTGGAGTGTACAAAAAGTGACTACAGAGGTCTGAGGGCAATGGTTGGGGCAGCAGAAGAAAGGTAGTGTTCTCCAAAATTCTGCCGGTGAGGACAAAGTGTGTAAGGAGGAGGGCACTGATTCTGTCAACAGTTGGTTGAAAAGCTGGTGCTGGCAACAGGATTTTGGTTTCTATCACCATGGGACACTATTTGAAGATCAATATCTGCTTGGAAGAGATGGAATCCTTCCAGGATGGAATCAAACAAGTTTGATGCTCAAAGAGCCTGGGGCAGTGTTAAAAAAAAAAAAAAAAAAAAA
>VWZF01006743.1:706101-728903 GCA_013396755.1 Sclerurus mexicanus | reverse complement strand
AAATACAACACCTCAAGAATTTGCATGTAAGCAAGGAGCCGCCTACAAGGTACAAGTCATTAGCATGAGTTCAAAAAGGGGAAGTAATGTTTGACCAACCTCCTAACCTTCTGTGATGACTGTCTTGGTATTTGAGGGCTGAGCAGGGAATATTTTCTTGATTTCAATAAAATTTTCAATCCTACCTTCGGTAAGATAGATCCTCATGGGCAAAGTGATGAAGTATGGGCTGGATGAGAAGACAATGAGATGAAATTCATTCTAACTGAATGACTGGACTCTTCCTGAAGGCCAATAACTGGTGGTGTACCCCAGTGGCCAATACTGGGTCCAATTCTCTTTAATATCTTTTTTAATGACATGAAAAATGGAACAGTGCAGACTGAGCAAGTTCATAGATGGTACAAAATTGGGAGGAGTGGCTGATAAGTTAGGTGGTTGTGCCGCCTTTCACCTGGATAGACTGGACAATTGAACAGATGGGAACCTGAGTTAGACAATAGGAAATGCCAAGCCTTACACCTGAAGTGGAATAACTTAGCAATGTCTACAAATACCTGAAGGGAGGATGCAAAGAGGACAGAACCAGGCTCTTTTCAGTGTTGTCCAGTGACAGGAAAAGAGAAAATGGGTGCAAACTGAAACTCTGGAGATTCCATCTGAACACATGACAAAACATCTTTATTGTGAGAGTGACTGAACACTGACACCATTGCCCAGAAAGAGGTAGTGGATTCTACATCCTTAGCAACATTTAAGACCTGATGATACACAGCCCCAAGAAAACTGCATATGAAATTCTCATGAAGACATGTCCCTTAGCCAGATTGTCATTGTCAACCAAGTTCCAGAGCTAGACGGTCTTCTGATTAGCCTTCTTAAGTAATTTAATAGAGCAGATGTTTTACAGATCAGCAACTTAATAGTAAACACAGCAGACCTTTATTGATATAAGCAATATCTTGTTCTACATAGCATAGAGGAAAGCTCTCCAAACTGTGTTTTACCTGCACACTAAATTGCGGTAATGCGAATATTTTTCAATCAGAACCTAAAATATTAAAGATGATTTTTTTGTAAAGTCCAACAACAAACTTCATTGTTTATTAAGCTCCTTGTATTACCTGTGTGAGGAGCAGTATTTAAAAATAAGGACAAAAAAGCAAACAAAATAAAACTGGTCCTCTTGAAGGAAACAATTTCCCTAACTTAGTGGCGGGGTACGAGACACCAGATATGTCAAATGGAGAAAGAGGCAGAAGACCAGCTCTAGAGAAACACCTAAGGACAATATATGGATTGCTGAGCGGCCCACAGTGGATTAGAAGGACTATCTGTTTTTCCCCAGTTATTTAGGATAGTTTTTATATATGTTAGAATAGGACTTGTTACAACTGTTATTACAACTGTTACCATTGGCTCGCTGTACCCCAGTTTGCCCCAGTTACTGTTACCCCATTGGCCATCCCTTTCCCTGCTCCCCATTGGCCAGCCAGTGGTGCACTGCAGGACCACCATATATGGCTGGCCGACCCCTCTCTCCTCCCCAGTTCNTCTTTGCACCACTGAAAAATGAGTTCAGAGAGTGTAAATCAGAGCATCAAAATGCCAGATGTGACGAAGCCGAAAGAAACACTCCTGCAAAACTCAGAAACATTTCTGAGCCCTGTATCTTTGTAAGAAACAAATTCCCTCAGTGGACAGGCAGACAGAAAGAAGACTCCTCAACTATTTGGCTCATCAAGTCAATTTTGTAACTCCATTAAGAAAATACAGTAGTGGTTCAGGACAGTTCATATAAAGGAAAGCCTTTCCTCTGTAAAGAAGGCGAAGAAGATAGAAAGCCAAATAGACAGATAAGAAGTTTAGCTCTCCTTCACTAGCCCAAGTGGTGGTCCTGTAGCTTGATGTCTTTGGACCTTCCTTCTCAAGACAGAATGGCAGGAGAGAGAATGGAGGAGACATTGTCTCTTCTGCATTTGCCAGAATGATGGCAACTAAAATGAATAGAAGTCAGTAGGAAGAAAGGACAACTGAAGATGCCAAAAGAGGGATCACATGGAGTTAAGATAGAAATATTTCTATGTCTTGAAACATGAAATTAATATGGAAAGGTGAACTTGTAACAGTGGTGATTTAGAAAGGCAGATCTAATTGTCAGGTCTGGATTGCTGAATCAGCAAGGCATAATTTTGAAGTAAGTAAGTTGCTCACCACTCATGACAACATCAGTATAAAAAACACGTAACCTTATATGTAGAAAAGTGCAGAATACCCACACAGTACAGTTTTCTGACAAACTATATGGGATATTTGTTTAAAAAAGGATCAAAAGATTAGAGTGATCAATTTGAAAGAAGGGATTTCATGATTTCTATTTTTTTCTTGTCAAAATATTTTTCAGCAGAGATTAATTTTGCTTAGTACACTACATCCTTTTTGTGGAGTATGAGTCTTAATGTGATATCAGTTATATTCTCTATGTTACACCATTTCATTTTCTATTAACAGTTTAAATGTTTATATAATTAAATAATATGACTTCACATGGAGAATGTTATGCATGCACATACAGACTCTGTGCATTAATATGCTTCTGATTTCTATACAGAAGTAACTCAACGTTTTTAAGAATATGCACATTTAAAGTAGAGAGGGCATAAACCTGTGAGTAATGATTTCTGTCTGTCTTTGGAGTTAATTATAAGTATAATGTAACCAAAATCAGGCATATAAAGAACATGCTTAACTTTTTCAGTTTATTAATTGCTGATTCAAGAAACCTATAAACATATATCAAAATGAAACCCTTATCCATATCAATGATTTTCAGTATTTGGAATTTAATATTTTTAATAAGAAACTTTCTTCAATACTTTTAGCTCCTCCTACAATGGCAAAACATTAATATGATTTTATTTCATTATTATCTTAGGAAGACTTTAATAAATGCATCCTAAACTGTTTGCAATTGAAATGTATATGTGCTGTGATTAATAATTTTGCATGATAATTTGGTCACATTTTACTGCTTGATGAAAATGATGATTTAATTATGATAACTTGATGAGGCATGCATTTAAAAAACTCTCCAGAGTTGCTTTTTTCCCCCCCTTTAAATTCTTGATTGGGACCAAGGTCACTATTGAAATGCAAGGTTATGTGTGAGTATTTTATAGAATAGTTATTCTGGTTTGAATATTCTGATTTCCTCTAATTTTGATCTGTTTCAAATGTTTAAGTCTTCTAAGTATGGTTTTTTTAGTAGTCAGTTTTACAGCATGTGGAATCTGTCATTAGAAGCCACAAAGCTTTTTGAAAATGGATTATATTAGAGCAATGAGAACTGCTCTGTTCTTCACCATTTTGAAAACATATGCTGCCCCTATGGGCCTGACCTACTCTTTCGTCCCTTGTAAAGATTCTATGAAGTCAATATGAGGTCAGGGTGAAAGGTAAGGTAAAAAGGCACTAGATGTTGGTGGTCCAGCTTTATGTTTCCTCAGGGCAAAAATGGCTGCAGATCTGGTGATAATTTTTGCCCATGGATATTCCAAGTATTTCTTGAAGTCAAAGAATAATATGAGACTTTTAACTTCCTACTTTAAAAAGAGAGTAAGAGAAAATTAATAGTGCTTTTCAGAGTTGAGTTGAATAAAAAAAGTTAGAGTGCTGTGGCATGACCCTTCTTGGGACTAGTTAATAAATTGATCAAGAAATTTAAATAAATGAAAGGAAAGCTAAGCATGGCATAAGTTACTCAGGGGATTCAGCTACACATATCTGCACAGAAAGAAAGATGACACAGAAAAGCTTACAGCAGTGGGTAGCTGACAGAAAGCATCTAGACTCTCATCTTCCTCACATGTTGATTTTTTTCATAAACTTGAGGCATTAACTGGAAAAAACCTCACCTTTTGAAGAATGTAATAGAGATTTTGATGCCTTTTTTTTTTTTGGGTGATCCACAAGACTTCTCTGGAAATTTTGAAAAAAAGATGTATAGAAATCCCAACCCACATATTTCATGCACAAGTTGAATACATTTCTGCAGAAGGATCATTGTATCAGAAGGATTACATTTCCAGATATGAACCAACAGTCCTGCTCTAAAATTTCAAAAATGCCCACAGTCTCATTCACTACTTTATCACTGGCTTGTAACTGTCACTGGAGACTGTTTTTTTTCATTAAAAAAATATGCTTGTTTTCTTACTCTCTCGGAATACCCTTTTCTCTCAGTCTCTGCTGAGCTTTGATCTTACAGTTTAGTTTAGCATCGCTCTCTTCTCCTGTGTTTTCTCTTCTGCCCTCACACCGGTTCCTGATCAGGCTTTCCACCACTTTGTTTAGCCACTATTTTCTCATTTTGCATCTGCATATTTCACACTCCTTCACCTCCCTCTGCCCCAGTGGAATATTTTCTGAAGTTCTTGTGAAATCTCTCTCTCTTCACTACAAATCTGCTTTTTCTGTTCAGTTCTACCATCTGCTTTCCTAAATAACTATTTTCCAACTACTTTAAATCTCCTTAGTCCCATCTGCTTTTTCCCACTATCGACTCAGACTTCAAACTTCCTCTGCCTTCTCCCTCCCTCCCTTCAGCCCGCTGTCTTTTAGCCTTCCCTGTGTGGGACCCTGCCAGGTTCTTGCAGGATGATATTGTTGAAACACAGCATGACTTTTTTCTCACCTTGTTTTGCCTCCTTGTTCTTTCTTGCTCCTTATCTGCATATTTTCTAGCAGTTCTCACCCCAGCTTTGCTCTTGCTCTTCTGACCTTTCTTTAAGTCTGAAACTCTTCTACACCACTCTTACCCTTGCACATGTTTTCCATGTAACTTCACACTACTTTCTGGATCTTTTACTTAACAATATATAAAGGACAGTCTTTGCTCTTTGAAAAGCATCCCACCTTTATCTTAAATTTTATCCTGATTTATTGCCCTGTCTTGTTCCTCCCTTTTATTTCAAGCTCATTAAATGTAAGCTGGATTTACCCATCTATTTATACTCAATTTCTTCCTTGCATTGAAGGCTACTATTTTTTTTTTTAAATCTTTGGTGACATTTTAACAGTCTTAGATTTCTCCAATATTTCTTCATAATCTTTGACCTCCACATTGCCTTTTATTTTGTTTGAAATAATTTTCTGTCATTGCTTCTGTGACTGCTTTCACCTGTGTCTCTCTCTTTCTGTCTGTTTAATCATTCTTTTGATAGATCTTTTACAAGACCTTCCATAACTCTGCTTCCTGCAGGTGTCCCATGGGTCATGTCCTCCATTCTCTTCCTTAATTTAAACTTTTTCTCTAAATAATCTTATTTATGTATCTATCATCTTTGCTCACCTATTGTCTTTGTGTTAGCCTTTAGATTTATGCTTCCAGTAAATATTTTCTTCTGTGCAAACTAGACCTAAATAAAACTATAGCCTCAGCTGAAAGTGTTTTAATATATTACTTGGTTTTAGAAAAAAGAAAATCCAGCAACACACAAAGAAGTATTTTACAGACTGAGTGAAATACATAATCATTTGATTAAGCCCAGTAGCAAATAGAGCTTTTATTATGCTGAATTATCTTATTTTGCTTAGGTCTTCAAAGAATGATACTCAAGAAGCTTGATTTACCCATAGCAGCACACTGTAGATTGTCAAAAGAAAGAAGGAAAAAGCTTATCTTAATAGTTGCCAGCTACACCATACTCTTGATGAGTTATTTTCAAACACCATTTATATCTCAATATAAAAATGTGGGAGCTGAGTTCTTCTAGACTCACTCAAAGGTATTCACTGCTCTGAGCGAGGGCTAGAGTCAGTTGTGCGCCACAGTTGTGCTACTGCACTCAGGTGGGTGTTCAGACTTCACAAAAATTCTGGTAACTTCTGCAAGAGTGTAATTATATAAAATAAACAGGGAACTTGACTGATAGCCAGTTTTACTGTCTGAACATAGCTTTCTGGTTTTATATAAAGCAGTATACAGTGGTCAATATAAGAGCACTAGAAGGAACTTGGAAAGAAAGGCAAAAAAGAAAAATAATAAAGGCAACAAAGAGAAAAAAAACACCAAATAAACCCTTGTGGTGGTTTAGTTTTCTTGGTTTTGGTCTGGGCCTTCCCTGGTAACAGGGTCATAACTAAGGAAGTATTCCACACCATTCCTTCTCGTCATCAGGTGTATGTAAGATGAGGAAGTTTCCTCCCTCTCTCTCTCTTCCTTTTGTCTCTTGAGGAGGACATCAGGTCTCTGTGTTGGCTTAGCTCTTATCTATGTGAGCTGAGGCCTGTCTGGGAAGCTTCTGTCTCAGCCATACAGAGGTGGAGATTTCTACTGTTTCTCTTGAGGGAAGTTTTGGTGAGAATTTATTGTACTAGTTACTTATTTGAGCTTTTCCCTGAGTTGACGAGTGTATCTGTTTGTGTTTTGTTTTTACCCATTTTTGTCCCGTTTCCCTTTCACCCCTTTTCCCTTTTGGGATTGTTTTGGGGTTCTTGTTCTGTATATTCATAGTGTTTGATTGTATATAATTGTAATATATGTGAACATATATATATATATATACTTTTACTACAATTGTCTTTTGGTACTTTTTTTCCTTCTCTCTCTCTCTGAGGGAATCTATGTGGACAGCAGCTGGGTTTGGCAGGGAGCCAACCCAAACGTCCACAACCCTCGAACAGAGAAAAAGAATAGAATTCACCTAATAAAAGATACTCAGAAAAATGGGTAATGAAAAGAGTCTGAAAAATGAAAAACCTAAACCAGAAAACTGTTATGGAACATGGAACGAAATTTTGCTCAAAAGTTAGAACACTCAACATGGACTCACCTCTCACTCCCAAAGCTTCCACTGAAATCAGAGTAGTAATGTATGTCCCCATAGTTTATTGAGTTGCAAACAACGAGCCATGGAATTACAAGCAGGAAATCATGAGCCAGGATATGCAGACATCACAGTTTTGGTGGTAATCATTATATAATTTCTAGGTTACACATAAGAATTATTATTAGAGGTGGAAAATATTTATTATTGTTTTTTCATATGTCATAAACTATTTCTTAGTATTCACAGCCACTCTAACCATCAGAGATCAGGTCTCTTCTGTTCATGTCAACTGTGACAACTGAGATCTCAGCACCTGAAAATAAGGTGGATGCTTCAAAGAAGGCTTTGGAACATATGGCTCCTCTGCAAAAAATTGACAGAGTGCAGAGAGCAGATGGGAGGCAACTATGTACAGCAACAGAGTGGCACAGTAACTTAGCTTAGGCATGTAAATAAATATATTTGCTGATTCATTAATTTTCTTTCTCTTTTTCTGCTGCCAATACAAATAATTTAAAAAAGTGTATGATAGTAATAGAAAAACATAGTTGTTTGCACATCAAGTCCTTGCTACACAGAGTTTAAAAATTTATTACATTTTCTTGGAAGACTTTGAAACAAAATGTATTTTCAGAAAATAACAGACTAAATAAATCTTGTATTGTCTAGTCTATTTGTCCTTAAATTACAAGTCACTAGCAGCACTTTTGGTCAGGCAAGGTCAGAACTGCTGAGAGAGATTACCAAGTTTTTCTTATGTACAGTGTTGTGCCTATTCTTTTAGCAGTTACTGGCTAAGTGAGATTGCCACTAAAATTTTTAAAACAAACGCTGCAAATTTTTATCAGAATGCAGAGAAAGAAGCTCAATAATTTCTTGCTCAAGGATTAGAACAATTATGACTGGCTTGCAAAGATTTTGAAGCATGTGACAAAGAACTGCACTTGATAATGGCAGTTTCAGTAATAATATTAGTAAAGTCAGAGGAAAAATATAGAAGGGTCTAAACTAGATTAGAATATGGGCTAAACCATACAGAATTTTAACAGCAAACATAGGACTTAATAGAGGTTGCATAAAATGATTGGACTCTGCAAACACCAGCTGTTCATATTAAAATGCTAATATTAATTTCGCTAATTTAACATCAGGCCAATGATCAATTTGTATTCCAATCACAGAAAATTGAGGATTATCCTGAATAAGGTATAATACAGAGGTATCTCCTTCTTAATACATTTTGTAAACCAATAGAGGAAAGAAATAACATTGATGTAAACTATTAACTACAAGTGCACATATGTTTGTTTATGTATTTAAACTATCTTGCAGTATTATTATGTCAAAATCTATTTTTGGCATCAGATATTTATGTTGTGGCCCCAAAACTTTATTAGACCACAGGTTTTAGCCTGCCTTCTGAAGGAATAAACTATACATTAGGATGGTTACCAAATAGTACTGTTAACTTCTGCCTATAGGGAGCACTCAAATAGTTATGATCAACTTTAGTGGAAACCCAGTCCTAAAATCTAGGTATGTCTTAATGTAACCCAAGTTATATTTTTACTGAATCTCTGCTTTTGAGAATTGTCCCTTTGTAGGAATATTAGAATACATGTGACAAACATGTAATGGAGTGACACTTTTTGTTTGTCCATAACAGAAGCTGGTCAAAGAATCTGTAAGAAAGCAGATCTGTTACTCTTTTACCATACATTTGAATATAATATGTGCATATAAAGGTATTTATGAACATTTAGATGCATGTCTCAAACACACAAATAGTGAAATCAGATGCCAAATGGTGTATTGTTCCTTCCCTTATAAATTTTTATTTCTCCCTGATGCCTAAGAGATACCTGGGGAACCTGACTGAAGAAGAAATTCAAGTGAAGAATGAAATTTGTGGTGAAAAAAAAAGACTACAGAGTGGGAGGGAAACTGTTTCAGCTTTCTTTGTGCACCTTAGATTTTTTTGTTAAGCACAGATTTTGAAAATCAACATGAGAACCTTCTTTTCTAATTTTTATTTTGTGTGACCTAAATGAAGACTCAGTTCAATATCATTAATCAAAAAATGTAATTTCTAGTTTTACAAATTCTCAAAATAATCACCATGTTAACTGTCACACAACTTTTCTTGTATTACAAAATAATAAAAGACATAGTGGGTCCTCTTCATTCTATCTCTTTTGTACCCTAGCGCTTATACTCAGGCACTTTACAAGTAATGATCCTCAAACCAGTCAGTGTTCCAGTTCCTGTTTTTATTCCTATCACTTGTAGTCTATTGAGCTTGGTGTCCCATTCCAGAGCACAGAGAGAAGAAAACATTGGTTTGGTAAACAGAGCAGATAGCAAGTCTATGCATCTGCCTAGTCCTAGGGCTTCAGTCTGACTGCTGTGCAACCTTTCTGGAGAGGCAAAAGGAGTCCCCTGGAATATTTCTAAACTTGGATACACAGGTTAAGTTTAAAATAAAATCCTAATGCAAAAAACAACGTATGCTTCAAAGAACAAATATCAGCTAATAAACCCTCTTCCAAGTTCTCTGTTTTGACCTAAATTGCAATTTTTCATTCTTTGTTCACCCAAAAAGTAGATTAAGAATTTAACCTAGACCAAATTTTTTTGTCCTGTCAGCAATTTGAGATCCTCTTAATTTCTGTAAGATCATGGTGTTTACTCACATTTGATAAGACCCAGGAATATCTATTTTGTGCCAGAATGCAATCGTTGACTCTGCAAAGCATCATGTGGCTCTAGTAGTTTATTTTACGAGTGATAGGTATTTCAAGTAAATAGAAAGGAGTATTTGCAATTACAAAGAAGAGGCAAGTAAAATAGACAACAGGATTTAGTGAAGAGATAAAATTTTCAACACCTTAACTCAGCAGTTTTGAACAAGATTCTTAGGAGTACCAGCTGAAAGAATGGAAAAGTATTAAGTAGGCATAGCCCCCAGTTAGTGTGCTCTTTGCTGTTTGTCACAGAAACAATCCTTATATTCCATGTGAGTCAGGAACAAATTTCTACTGGATTTTTAAGAAGAGCTTGATACTTTTTCCTGCTCAAGTAAATATCTATCTCATAGTTTTTTGTTGATTTGGGGGGATTATTTTTTTGGTTTGTTTGTTTTACTTTGAACATTTATGCATTTTATATTTTAAGACTTTCTGTGAGGATTAGCATCTGCTTTTGCTTGATTTTTTCAGGGGATTGGTAAAAAGAGATTTCTGTATTGTGACTGTCATTCTTACTGTTATTTATGAAATTTCTTTGCTGCCACAACAGAATCTCTTCATGCTCTGACAAAGAATCATTTTACAGATGGAGTTGCAGACAGGCTAATTAAAATTCCATCAGCAAAGCCCTGAATTCAGGCAATTTGCTGTGTGCGCAACATGGCTTTAGAGCCTAAATATCTGCCTTTATAGAGTGGGATCTCTTCATTAAAAATCAGCCATTTATCTTACCATATATTTTATATTAAAACCATGAAAACCATAGGGGTTTTTTTCAGGTTCTGTTGATAGATTTTATTAAAAAGTGACTCACTGCCATTAATGAATCCTTAATTCATCTGCTGAATGAATTGAGGAGATTTAAAGTGTTTACTTTGCTTTTTTCATTTATTATATATTGTGATCCACATTTGATGCTTACTTACTCATTTAACTGGAACTGATTGTGAAAAATTTGATCTCTGATTCAATGTTTGTGCTACCTAGCTGACTAATTTTTCATAATGTGAAATGACTTGGGATTCTAGAAAGACCTGAGCAGGTAAAAAAGAAGTAAAAACTGACTCAGAATTGATGGATATAAGTCACTCCTGCCTAAGCAGGTCTCCTGACTGGCACCACAGGCCCAGGTCCCTGCCAGCTCAAGAACTCTTATCCCATCGATCCGGCTCCCTTCCCTACTCACCTAGCTTTGTGGAAAAAGGTGACAAAAGGCATAGGGCTGAAAGTAGATATACCTTTTTGACAGTGCACTGTGAAGGGGAGAACAAGTGGTCCAAGGTACATGTTTTTTCACTTCTCTATTGGAAGAAGCAAAGCCTGCTGTCCAGTCCTTCTTTGTCTGGCAGACAGGTTGCTGCTGCAGCTAAATCATGCAGGCTTAGGAGAATAGGATCAAAGTAGTGCAGAGTCAGGAAAGGTGGGAAAGCTGGGAGAGGAACTTGCTGAAATGGTAAATGCTGTTGACCACTCAGAATTTGTAATTGGACTGATGCAACAAGTATGAGAACAAGCATGTTTGGAAATGGGGGAAGAGAGCCTTTGTTGCTGAGCAGACTGCAGAGGGGTGGCAGGAAATGGGGGAGTTTGGTAGGAAGAATGATGAGAGTTGAAATTTACCTTTCAATACATGGGTAAATGTGAATATGAGTCATTGTCACACACAGTAGCTCAAAAAACCCCATAACTCAGAGAAATTAATAGACAGTGATAAGATTCGAAGAAGATATTTTCTCATACACTTCAAAGCCTGAAGTCTGAGACAGCTTGAGTCTCAAATCGCTACCTGCTTTTGCTGTCTGACAGAATGGACTGACTTGGAGTGTGCTGAGAAAAATGATCCCCTTCACTACCATTTTCATTCCACTGCACTGAGAAACACTGTTAGTAGAAATGCCACTTATATGGGAGCTCCCTTAAAAAATCACTTCAATAGAAAATAAATTATTCCTACCTACTCAGTGGCCTAATGTTTAAAGAGCAGAGCTACACTATTACATATCATAGCCATCTGGAAAAAGATGCATGTAGATGCTTGATTTTTGCAGACCACCATTCTTGCAGTCATTTATCAATGCTCATTTGATGCGGAACTGAGTTTTCTAAGACCCCTTAGCAAGTGTGCAGCAGCTGATTGTATAGGAGGTAAAGATAGGCTGGTATGCATAGACCAGGCAGACTGTTATTTCATGTTAATGAAGACTGGGAAGCTGGTTCATACTGGTGACTGGCTAAACAAAAGCCCAGTCTCATTTCTTCTCTGAGGCTTATGTTCACTTTTGGTAGGAGACAGGGATAGCATGTTGCACACCATTTTGGGAAATATTTACCATAGAATCACAGACTGGATCAGGCTGGAAGGGACCACAGCATGTCATCTGGTCCAACCTCCCTGCTCAAGCAGGGTCATGCTACAGCACATTACACAGGATTACAATCAGACAATTCTTGAATGTCTCCAGTAAGGGAGACTCCACAACCTCGTTGGGCAATCTGTTTCAGTGCACAGTCATCTGCACAGTAAAGAAGTTCTTCCTCAGGTGGAACCTCCTGTGCATCAGTTTCTGCCTGTTTCTTCTTGTCCTGGTGTCCTGCTGCTTGGTGTCCATTCAATCTAGGACTGCTTCTGTAGAGAAGGATAGAGGCCATGCTTTTCAGGCCCTACCAATTTAGCTCTAAGTTCCAAGGTCTCTTTACCTAGGCCTGTGCTCTTGTTCTGACTTTCACCAAATATTCTCCCTTTTAGACTCTCTTATATGCTCATAAATTACCAGGGGATGAAGGTTCTACCTCAAACCATCTTTATCACGGTTAAGTAAAATCTAGACTTTTGTTTTGTTCTTTCAACTTGAGATGTTGAGAAACAAAAGCTGTTTTTTGTTTGAAATCATTGAAAAATGATTCAGAGGTCTCTTTTCTAACAGGCTGAGGTATAGACTACATGCTCAGGAAGTTCTGAAAGCCTAAGATATTTTAATTTGAGAAACATGTAAAAGTGTAATTAAAGAGAAGGTTGTAAATTGCTTAAGTGATATTATTTAGAAGTGTGTTTTATTTCAGTGCAAATCAGTAATGACAGTTAGTGGGACTCTAGATAATAACAAGAATCCAGCAATTTAAGAGATAAGGATTCAGATGAATCACCATAACCACACTGAGCACCACCTTGAACTAACCTTTATTCTAATCTAGAAATGTAGAAACACTGGAATACTTCCCTGCCTGGTCTTCTAACAAGCATTTAACTGTCTTAAGAGATCCTGCAGGGCATAATTTCTCATCCCATTAATCATCCAGCAAGCACGAGATAATGCTGATTTGCAGGCGTGGGACAAATTAAACTGAAGTACCTCTTACCTAATCTACCTTCTTCCTACTATGGCCCCCAGCAGTATAGTCAGCTGCAGAAAAAGAATGATTTTACTTAGTGGTGGACATTTAAAATAATCTGTGTATCAGTTCCCATCTCCCTCTAAATTTGTTCTGAAATAAAGCAGATTTTATATTTATTATTAATATACTATTATGTTATAGATAACAGAAAAATAGATCTTAATATATGATGGTGTGATATAAAACAGGCTTTCTTTTCTTTAAATTGTAAATTTAAAATCTAAGGAAGAAATCCTGTATAAACTATATTTTGATGTGACATTTCTACTTATTCTGTTTCCTTACTGAAACCTGTCATTTTGTCTAACATTTAATTAACTAATATTTCTAAAAATTCTGAAATCGAATGATGAAAGAATGTATTCAAAAGAGTTTTATGTTACTTCACCATTTTAATGAAGAAACACAGTCTTTCTGAGGTCTAGAAATTAAGAATTTTCTTTCTGTTACACTTCTTCACCATAGACATTTAGGTGTATAGACTGTTATCCCTCTATAGGTCTGTTATAATTCCTGTCCCTTAACAGTAGGACAAAGATTATTTTGATGTAATAAGGTCATAAAACTAGCAACAAATGAGGTAGGCATTGCCTGCTGAAAGTGATCTTTATTGCATCTTTAATTTGGAGAAGGGTTAGAAAACCTGTAGACTTCACCAGCTCAATATCTGAACTTAGCTAAAAAAATTCTGCACCTCGTTTTAGTGTCATGGCTACAAATAGTCAGCATCAGCTAACATTGTGGGCTTAAGAAATTTGAATAACTTGCAAAGAATTTCACAACCTGCAATATTTCCTGCTTAGTTTGACCAGGAGTTTTCCTTTTTCATCAGGAATGTGGAGTGAAAATTATGCAGTTGCTAGAACTGTTCAAAATATTTAAATACAATGTAAATAAAATCTTTTGAATATTTGTTGAGGAAACAGTAAAACTATAAGGATAGTTAAAGATGTGAATAGGAAAAAGCTCAAAAGCTCAAAAAATTGGAAATTTTAAAAGCCTTTAGACATCTAGTTACTTCAGTATATACTTCAATATATACAGTATTATGATCTTATTATATGTCTGCCCAGTCACATACATAGTAATACTACCACTATATCACACAATACTCCACACTCCTACTGCACTGTACAATACTATTAAAACAGTGCTGCTACTACTATTACCCTTGCTGCTGCTGCTGCTGCTTCTATACAGGGGTAATACTAATACTACTTCCCCGCCACAAGGAATTTTTGGAGGCTAAATACTTTGTAGATTATGAGGGGCAAAGATACTGTGGGAATAACATAAATACAGATGACAAGTATCCCTGCAATATAAATGATGGAGATTTGGGTATGTACTTCCAACGTTTAGGTGTGTGCTTAAAGAGTAATGGCAATTTTGCATAATTTTTCCCCTTGGAATCTTTTAATATTTAAGAAATCAATAACAACAGAGGAAAAGAATGGATATTTGTAAAAATTTGGAGAGGCAGATGGCAAAATTCTCTGTGCACTATCTGAGATTTAACATAATTTCTTTTTTGCCCTGATTCCTAGTTTTCTATAGTTGAAATGTTGGGCTGTACATATGTAGGTCTGTTATGCATATACATAAAGTATGCTTTATGCTGGAGAAGTAACACAGACAACAGAGGAGAAAAGAGGTTGACTTTCCTTTACCTGGAAAGTTTTTATATTGTGTAATCTGTGGCTCAGATAAACTTCCACCTCACTTCATCTTGTCTTTGATGAGGACTCAGAGATAATGAAACATGCTATAATCACTAAGCTCTAGGAAAAGTTCCCATTGTCACTTAAGTCTCATTAATAAAGTAAACATTGCTTTTCAGATTGCTGTATTTTAGATCTTGACTAGAATAAAGAGCCTTATGAATCCTTAACCTCAAGATGTGCGAGGAGGTCAGATTTTGTTGAAATTCGGGCACTGATAAAATTACATTCGGAATCTGTCACCTTAGTCTGCCTCCACAGTATGCAACAGAATAAAAAATATTTTCAGCTCTGTGAGACACTGAGGCAAACCAGTCCTCCACCTCTTTATCCACAAGATCTGTATCCACAAGAGAAGTTACTACACAGTTTGTAAACAGACATTTCTTAAAGACCCTCAAACTAGCATTCAGCTGTGTTCATTTCAGCACCTCTAGAGAATTTTCTTAAAACTAAAATGTAGAAAGAGTGATGTGGAAAGAGGAAGACATGGCAGTCAGTTCTCTAAGGAAGGATATTCTCACATGCTTCCCCATCACCAGCATATAATAATTCTCCTCATCCCTGGTGGCAGCAGCTGTGGAATGGACAAGCCATAGAAAGAACATAGATGCTGTGAAGCAGAAGAAAGGCATTTGGACAAGCAGAAAAAAGGAAAAGATGGAAATCAGGACAGAAGAAAGAGTACAGTCTTTGAGTCTCACATCTTGTCTCCAGAACTGGAGTACATCTAACTTGCAGAAATCCTGATCTTCAACAGCAGAATGACTATTTCTCTGTACTCCCCAAAATACACTCCTTAATATCTTCTCCTCTGAAAGAATAAAAATTAAATTGTGTAAATGACAAATTAAGAGCAATGAATGCATGAAAATATAAAGAAAAGGCAAATCTATTGCCACAATCCTCCTGTAGAGAAGCAGTCTGTTGAAATCTAAACAAAGGCATCTATGATAAACGGAAGAGTAATTTTATCATAGTAAACACAGGGAGCATATTATGTACAATATAAATAAATATCATGTGGAGAATTGCTAGGATAATTAACAATCAAATTGTCAGAGATGAGTGTACATTGGACAATATCCCTGAATATCCATACAGTTAGTACAGAAAATTTTCTTTCAAGTATTTCCTGAGCAACTACACCACAAGTTTGTCTTTACAATCTCAACTCAAATAATCAGAGAAAATTTTGCATTTTGGAATTTATGATGTAGTCAGTATGTGATGGAATAAGGAATCACTTGCCTATGACACCCATCTCTGCAGTGAATTGTAGCAGCACATAACCTTAAATGACAATGAAGCATTCCACTGAATAAAATGTGTAAAAAAATCTGTTTAATTATGTACAGACTTTCAATGCACTGGTTCAATGAGATATTAGGATATTTTCCTCAGTAAAGGTTGTTTTTGCGATCTCATCTTCATCAGCTGAGGCAGAAAATGATGTGGAGAGAATTGATGTGGTTACATATTTGTGACTTGGTTTAAGCAGGTGATTCTAGAATAAGCATTACTTAGTTTAGCATATCTATTCACATTGAAATTTAACAGTCAATAAACACATTTTTTTTTCTTGCACAAGTGACAAAAATATCTCTTGCATATGATGCCTGGCATTTCACTAGATGGTTGGAACTTAGTTTCTATTAGTTTCTATTCTTATTCTAAATGATACATTGTTAATCTCAGAATTTGTTCGTAACACAAAGACCCAGGTTTAACTGACCTGCATTGCTCTGCTTCTGTGCAGTGGAATAGGACTCTTACCTTTTGCTTTACATTTCAGTTATGTGTGTTGTGTTACTGTACTATTTGTGTCTTGTATTTCCATTCAATATTTGCAATGCATAACTAAATAGTAAACCAGGGAAAATATTTCTTAGCAAAAGACTACTGATGTATTTACTTCCTCAAAAAGGAAACAAACTGAATTATATAACAGTGTCTTTGCTCTCAACAATTCATGATTGCTTTGGTCATTGGTTCATTTTTCTCAAAGGTAAGAATTTGAAGAGGACATAATGTTTAAATATCTGTTTCTAGGTTGTAGCTACATTTTAATTACAGTACCCTGCCTTCTCACCTATTATGGCTTCACTGTGAAAATATTCCCCATATTCATAACACTTTCCAGCTGCCCAAGAATAGTCAGCCAAGAAGCAACATACCTTCTAAAATTTCTTCTGCTGACGAGTAAAGAGTGTATCATTTTGGCATTTGTACCTCTTTAATAGTTTCCCAAGTTATCAGCATGTTTTGCTATTCACTGGCATGTTTTGAGAAGTACATGAATTCTGCTTAATTCATCCATAGGGTAATTGCTAAATGATTTGCCATGACACACAGTGCCATTTTAAATAAAGATTTATTAAGAAAATTCTGTTTTCAAGTATTGACTGGGAATGTGATGCAAAGTTCAAGGATCCATCACAGCAGAGCATAGGGAACACACATTCTAAGACAGCTAATTAATCTGTGGAATGAATCACCCTTAAAAAGGGCTAAAAATAAGAGAATGAGAGAAATTACTCGATTAAGACCATGCACATTACCTAGTAAAAAACACAGTAGGATTTGACACTAAATGTGAAAAAAGCACAGAAGCAAGATTGCTTGTGTTTGAAAAGATTCTAAACATTTGTCAGTTAATACCCTAACATTTTCTCTTCCAAATCTTAATTTTGTTTTCTTTATGCTAATCTATTGTACTTTGCTTTGATGGAAAAAAAATGTTCAACAGCAAATTATAAGCAAACACACAAACCCCATGTATCAGCATTCTATACACTAATATATTAGTGCTTATTATATAATAAGTGCTTACTCACACAACTGATGTCAGATATCAGTAGGACCACTTCTGTCACTAAATGTTGATGGATTTGGCTTGAATTTCTTTGAAATATGTTTACTTCATTTATCATCACTTTTTCAGACCTCTATAAAATTATCTAAGGAAACCAAAATAAAGGAGCACTTTAATTACAATGTTTCCTCAATGGTAATTCCCTTGTCTTAATAAAACTCCTTTCAGCATTTTTCTCACCTGTCCAATATATTTTACTGCACAAAGATTTCCCAAAAGCAACTAGAACTTTGAAAATAATGTTTGACAAGACAAAGTGAAAAGAAGTGTTCACGTTGAATTGCATGATGCAGCAAAAGAAAAAACTGCTGACTCATCTCCCTTGTTGCAAACTTTTATTGGCAGCTGTATTATGAAAGTCATCTCTATCTTGCTGTACCACCAGTATAGTTTACATTCCTGACCTGACCAAATGGAGATACNTTTTTTTTTTTAGATTTTAATTAAATTTCTCTCCACCTGGGTTATCTTGGTCTCTTGTTCCATTTCAGGAAATATGTTCATTTTGTATGTCCTGAAAATAGAGAATCTTTCTTATTTTAATAACTAATCTTTCCAGTTTTTCTTTATTCATGCTATTTGAATAAACATTTCCAACCTGGAGAAGGTGATAAATGTTGCTATAAAGGGGGAGCAAATTGTATCCCCATCCAGCAAATAATAGTGCTAATAATCTCAGCAGCTATCCAAAAGTGATTTATATGCCCAAAAAGCCAATAGAACCCTTTATTTACATCTAGAAAGTGCTAAATCAAGATTTATCCTTAGCATTTATCATGAAAGAAACCACACAAGAGGAACTGATTGCAACACTTGGCATAAAAAAATCAGTTTCTTGAATACACATGTAATGAATGTTCTGGAGGATTGCACAGACCACTCTATAACATAACTACATTATGAAATAGTTACAATGGTGAGCAAGATACACACAACAGCCAGGGATAATGCCAGAAGCTGAGCAAGCAAAACTGAATTTTCCTATGTTGTCTCAGTGCTGTCTTCCTTGTCAGTAATGTACAGGCTCAAGCTCTTTCATTTGGATCTGACCACATACTGTGGCTCCTTGAGCTCTTATTCAGAAGAATATACATGCTGGATCACCTGTAAAATGGAGGTAGCATGAATATGGTCACCAGGGAAGCGAACACAGCACACGGTCAAACTTTTTCTCTGCTTCTTTTTCTAAAGGTTGGGGTCATCTATCCCCTCAGGAGAGCCTGGGGTATCAGAACATGTTTTTTGAAATATTTAACCCACGTTTCATCACAGTGTTACAGAAAAGCAAATGTCTCATTTAGGAAAGTGGATGTTGAAAGAAGAAATTGTTTAATTTTTTCTCGCAAAAATAGGCTGCCTTGTAACCTGTCCAGATGAGCTTTTTCTTGGGTTATAACTTAAATAACCAGAGTAAGGCAAACTTTCACAATTATGAAAATCAGAATGAATCTCAGTTATTTGCCTATTTCAGAAACTCTTTATGTCTAAAATTGAACCAGCTTATGTTTTGATCAAGAAGAATTCTGTAACCTTTACATTTATGAATAGTGAATACAAGATATTCTATTACTCTAATTTCGTTCATGCAGAACCATATTTAAATTCATTTCCACAAGTCAGCTAATTTTTACATCTTTTTTTCACCTTCTTTGTTTGAAACAAATCAAGGGATATCTCTTTTGCCATTAATATATCAAGTATCAGGTCCTACAAATTACTTTAAATAGTTTTCTACTAATCTTCTCTTCTGTTTAAAAATTTCATAAGTTTGAAACTTGTTAATGTTGAGTGTTGGTAATGTTCTATCTTAATGAAAATATTCAGTGTAAGATCATCCTCAGATAGAAAAGTTGGCTAAAGCCAAAGGAATAATCTGAAGGACATAGATTGCACTTTTTAAATCAATCAGAAATAAAAATTGTGCTTTATACCATAAGTTATTTTTAATATAAAGTTTCAAGAATAAAGTTTGCATACTCCTCAAAGAATTTATCCTTATATGAAGGACTGTGATGTGGCAAAGGCAGTAAACTCTGCAGAACTACTTTGTTGTAATGAAATTGCACAAAAATTAGAATCCTAATGCCATTTTTTTTGAATCTCTATGTTTTATAAAGGATGACACACCCCCAATTTTATATTCAGGCAATAAGATTAAAAAAATTAAAAAAAAAAAAAAAGAGAGAGAAAGAATTATCTTGATGGGGAAGAACATAACCTTATGTCACTATATTGTGAACACGGAGTGTAGGGTATCTATAATTAACATACCTGAAAGTTTTGGATACTATATGCATATGAAATACAATGAAATGAAAGACACAAATAACAACAGCTACACTGACACCATTGCACAACACAGCAGCAGCCCAGCAGCAGTGATAGTAGGATAAGTTTACCTTGAAGTTTGCTTAGAAGGTTTGTTTGCTGACAGTGTAAAGTTCAGAACCATCCAGTCATATCATAGAATTAGATGTTGCTACACATTAATTAAAGCTCATCTGTTTGCATACTCCTTGATCTTGCCTCAAGTCTCACAGCTTGTTCTTTAAGCTTAGTAGAACAATCTGCTTCATCTTTGGTTTCTCCAAGGCGTTTCCTGGACACAGGTTTTATTTGTCACGCTTTTATGATTTATGGTTCCTAGTATACAAATCTCTTTGTGACCGTTTGAAAATTGGCCAAATGCCAAGAGCCAAAGGGCCCAGGACAAAGGCCCCAAAGGCCCCTCCTGGCCACAGGGAAAAGGGAGGGGGGGGGGAAATGGACGACCCACAAAACTGAACTCCAGTAGAACTAAAAGAGTTTATATATATTTACATATTTATATATGCATATACAGAAGAAAAAAGAGAAAGAAAACAAGTTTTCACTTCCCTCTCACCAAGGCAGCTGCCGGTCCTGTATCTCAGGACACCTCCTCCCGACCCGGCTGGCTGATCAGCAGACCCACACCTACAGCCCACTCCCACACTGAGGGTGACCGTGGGGAGCTCTGCTCTCCAACACCGCCGGAAGAAGGACTGACTCCTGACTTCTGATTCCCCCTCTTTATATCTTTGCTTACGTAAAGAAATGACATGGAATACTTCCTTAGTTATGACCCAGTTACTAGGAAAAGTCTAAACCAAAACCGCTACACTCTTTGAAATTGATACCTGGTATTAGGAAGGACAATAGGTCTGGGGTGCTATTTTTATAAACTGGTTCTGTTTCTGAAAAGAGTTAAGACCAAAGTTTTAAATTGCTCTGATGTGATGGTCCAGCACCAATCTACTGCCTAGCTTAGTGAAATGTGATTTGGGTATAACAGTGAAAACAAAGTCACAAATGCTGGACCACAACAGTAGGTATAACAAACAGTCAATCTATAATGACATTGAAGGTGCAGGTGCACACCACAGTTTAGCTCAAAAACACATCTCAGTCGATGACTCAGCCACCAAAACACTCACAGAAAAGACAAGTCATAGGATTGCCATGGACACTGCACACCATTGTCACTTATGTCACTTTCAGAAAGACCTTGAAAAAAATTGTAGGTTTTTTTTTCTTTTTCCTTCTTAGGAAGATCCCTGTGGAAAGCCAGACATACACAAAAACAGGCTTAATCTAACTTTATCAATCACTCTTCATTCTGTCTACTGATGAGATCCTCAAGGCCATCATAACCTACTCAATAACCCCTCCAAGCAAACCTACACTGTTCACAAAGGCCACAGCCTGCAAACTGGCCAACATCATACCTAATCCCTGCAAACACCCACATGTGCAGACAATGATGATGCATGAATGACCTGCTGGGTGAGCAGCTTGCTGCCCTTGCAAAGGCATCCAGCACCACTTATATGAAGGTATCTTGTGCACACAGCTTGACACAGTTCAGCCCCAAAAGACAAGGAGGCAGAGTAGGAAGATATTTATAGCCCTGAAAAACATCCTGGGCATTTGGTACAATGAACATGCTCATACCCCAAACCCCTTTCATTCTCTCTCAACTCTGTACTGTTAAAAGCTGGACAGAAATGCTGGCAGATGTCTTCTGCGTTTACATCCCTAAAATTATAAATAGCTTGTACCCCTTGGTGGAGGATACCCATGAGACCATGGACATGTCTTTTCCTATACTCCTATCTTATTGAATCCTGCATTTACACCAGTGGAAATCTTGTCATGGAACAAAGGCACAAGGAAGTATTTCTCATCATTCCCACCCTTCAAAGATATAGTCACAGGAAAGTGCATGTGCACAGGAAAAGGATCACGGACACAAAGAACTGATACTGAAGCTCAGAAATTGTCTGGACCCATTGTTTTCCTTCTGCAAATCCTTACCCCCAAAACCTGTGCATGTAAGCAGCACGTTTGCCATGAAGCACCCCACCCTCTCTCACAGTTTGACACACCCGGTTCTGCTGCTGCCTTTTCACTTGGAGAGCACTGAGCTCACTTCTCCCTGAACCAGACTGAGAAAGGCTGTGAACCCGGACAGCACCCTCCCTGAACATTCTGAACAGGGCATTCATTTGAGTGTCCTCCCAGGAATGGGTCCTGACCTGACCTCAGAAAGCTAGGAAAAGCCATGGTGGATGGCTGGCTGTGGCCCCTTTTCCCCTCACTAGGCAGTCTTGTCATGATGTGTGCTGGGAAGTAAAAGTTGCTTCTTTTATATAAACAAGTGGAATTTATTAACTTTTTAATAAAAAGTATTGCATAAGCAGTGATGAGTCAGAGTACATGCAGATCAAATAAATAAGCATATCATATGCTGAGGTCAGCTGATGTTAGCTCTGAAAGTTTCATAATGGAACAATAATTTCTTTACAACACTTGACATTTTCCTAAATGAAACTGCAAGTGTATGACAGGGAAGGATAGCAGGAAACCACTAGTAAAAAGAATAACAGAAAGTAAACCAAACTGGATCAAAAACCAAACAAGAACATGTACCATCGCAATTGCAATACACAACCATTGTTTCAATAAACCTACTCCATTCTTTTGTTCAAAAAACAATTATATTCATTGCAGCACTAATGGCGAAAAGAAAAATGGATGATTTACAAAATAAACATGTGCAAAATACACATGTAAAATCTACAGAACTATGTGACCTTACTTGAATAATACATAGAATATTTGCTCACATACCCTTATTATAGAAAGGTATTCTAATGTCTTAGTTCAAGGGGAGAACTAAGATATCTATGTTGACCAGGAAAAGAAAAAAAAAAAA
>VWZF01006743.1:624976-705921 GCA_013396755.1 Sclerurus mexicanus | reverse complement strand
CTCCTGACCTGGGGAGAGAGCAGAATAAAAAGCTCCTAGGCAAGTGATCAGCACCACCACATGAATATGCAGTTTGCCCTTTGTTATCCAACCTCCACAGACAAAGGCGTTGCCTCCAAGCCTCTAGGAAGGAATTCCAACGAGTATGGAAACTATAGCAGCTAAAAATACAGGTAATGAATATGAACATTGCAAATGTAGATACACACCAAATAATCTATGTTTGTGTATAAAAAAGTATTAAAACTCCCTTAACTTTGTCATGTGATTTACAACTGCTGAAGCAGAAAGTCAGTCCCTGAGAAAATGAACTGAGAGCTAAGTTTGTTTTGCTTTTCGATAGCATTCATATCTCGGTGTGCTTTTCAAAAGAATAAAAATATTTAAATATTCACTTTGATTTAAAGATATTCTGAAAACAGGATGACAAACAGGATGAGATAAAATAAGACAACTTTTTTGTGAGAAAATTACATCAATTTCAGTAGTTATTTAACTGTTCATAAGAACAATTATCCTTTATGATATAGGTGTGAAAGACAAGAGAAAAAAGCCAATTTAGGCAGTATTTAGATAAGTGAGACTATCTGCAGTTGAGCTGGATAGCTGATTGCTACTCAGAAAAAAAAAGCTAAAGAATAAATATTTACTAAAGTCACTTGACTTTAGCGTTCAAATGGACTTATTTCATGATCTTGCTAAATAGATTTTTACTGAGTCTTCAAATCCTTTACAGTAAGCAGAGGGAAATTGTGCATATATACAAAACTATGCCTTTTCTTGCATATGAGAATTCAGGAAGCCTTCCTACTTTTTGCAACGCGTGAATAATACAAAAGCTATGGCAAAATAGCCTACTTTGTAAACATCTACCAATGAAAATAGTGGGATAGATGACTGCCCAGGATCTCTTTTTTAAAGTAAGTAGTTCTCTTGTTTGGTGAAACTTTAGAGTATCTTGTTAGCAAGTGAACCAGGCATTTATAACAACCAGTATTTTGACCTTTAAGAGTCTATTACTTTTGCTCAACTGGCAAATGTAGCTGGAAGAGGTTGATGAACTATTTTATTTCAGGGACACACATGAAGGAAATAGCTCATATTAGTACCTCTCCATTAAGAAGTCTTCCAGTAATCTGAATTGAAAACATTATGTGCACCTTATACTGCTGAATTTTATGAACCAAAATGTATATAAGCTGTAATGAAAAGTACATGTCGTACAGTGAGATGAATGTAAAGGCAATTCTAATTTCACCTTTTTTTTTTTTCTACATACACTGTTTACTGCTCCCTGCTCAGTGGCTCATTTTGCCTATCAGCAAAAAATAGTCCAAGAATTGCAATATATTTCTAACAGTGCCTAAATTAAGCCTTTGAATTTTTCAGTGCTTTTCTCCTTGAACACAATATGTAAGGACAGAGTTTTCAATAATCCTATTACTTGGTACAGAAATAGACTAGGGCTAGTGGAGTGCCTGATGCTTTCAGCTTCCAATTAGTGACTGCAGTTCCTGCATATAAATTTGCAGAGTAACTTATCTGAAGTTACATTTATCAAACAAGAAGCAGAAACATTGTACACCTTCCAAGAAATCAGATTTTAAAGTTATTATCACCTATTGATATTAATGATATTATTTACTGAAATCTGCTTCTCCCATTAGTTTTTGTGAATATAAAATACCTTGTCCTTCTTTAAGATATTTTTTCAGGAAACCAATGGAGAATACCTCAGATGAAGCTTAAACTGAATTCGTCTTTTTATTTGAATTTATGTGGCTGGATATCAACACAAGTTAGATTGTGCTAATATATTTATTTCCAATGGTATTTAAGTAGTATTGTTTTGGGGTTTTTTTGAAATTACAGAGTTCAATTTATGCCTAGAATTTGGCAAATATCAAGCGCTTTGAAACTCTCTCATCCTGTTTCTCAGATACTCACAGACCTAATTTTGTAGCAAGGAGGAGTGAAGTAAGAGATCTCTATTATAGGTATGTATGAGTTAAGGAATGAGAAAACTGAATCTAATCCTCCTATTTATGGAGTTAAGTATCCAAGTATGGAATAACTTGTGCATTGGAAGTGATGCTGCCACCTTGGGAGGCAATATTGTAACTTGGAAACCTTTTAGAGGGATTTTTTTATCCCTTCATTAAGATAAAAACCACAATGGTTATTTCTATTAGGATATAACATAGAGGAGAAAAAAGAAACATCACACATAATGAACATCCTGCTGAACCACTGTTTAGCATTTGTGCTTATATAAGACTTTTGCTAAAGCAGTATTCAAGGTATACTTCATAGAGCTCTCAAAGTGTTCTCCACGAGCTTGTGACCAACAGCTGGTCTGTTTACAAGAGAATGGGCTAAGTAGGGTACAAGGTGTGCAGCTCCAACAGAGGGGAAATTGGAGAGCAGATTGGTAAATGTGGAGGGACCTTGCAACCCTGTGATAGATAAGGGACAAGGACAGCCATGTCAGAATGTACCAGAAGTTCAGAATGGCTTCAGAAATAAGAAAAAACTCTTCAGTAAAGGTTTCAATTAGTGGGACTTGTTCACACCTCTGTATGAAAAAGGGTGTCAGAATCAAATAAGCTTTGTATTGACCTACAGGATACAGTTCTGTACCAATGATCTGCTGTAGGCATGCACGTAGTAACGTCTTTTCAGATGAAGAGTGTCAGGACTATGTGTTGAAGAATAATCTCTCTGAGTCTTCACCATTTGTGGCTGGCTAGCCTTTGTCAGCAGCCAAACTACCCCTGGTGTGCTCTCTCACACCCCCTGGATGGGACAAAGGGGTGGAAGTAGGTAGATGGGAATGAGAAAGGTCCATGTGGAGAGAAAGACAGGAAAATCACCTACCAATTACCACCACTGACAGAACCAATTACACTTGGGGAAAAAGAACTTAATTTATTAAAATGAAAAGAAATAATGATTCAAGTAAAGTGAAATAAAAACACAAGCATTAAAACAACATCTTTCCTTTCCCAGACTTACTCCAGAATCCTCTACCCGCTGCCAAGCACTCCTCATTCTCTTTTCCTTCTTCACTATGAGTAACTTCTCAACCATGGAGCTCACTCTCCTCCTCATCCTCTGACCTTGGTGTTTGCACAGCTGTTTCTCACACCTTTTCCCTCACTCTTTTCTTACACACGCTTTCCCTGAGATACCCCCACCTGGGCTGTGGGCTCAGTCGTGCCCTGCAGTGGGTGGGTTGGATCAAGCTGTGTTTGGCATGGAGCACATCTGGCCTCTCCTTATAGAGCCTCCCTGCAGCCCACGCTGCTCACAACTGTGCATTGGCACCCTATACAACTCTGCATCATGTATGTGCAACAAGATCAACTTTGATTTTTCCTAAATGCAGTACAATCAGAGACACTTCACGGACCTTTGAATGTTCATAACTTAAAAATCTAACTAGAAAGACTAGCTAAAATCTGTAACAAATATTGGAAATATATCAGCAGATATGTGTGTCTAAAGAACATTTTTTTCTTACATACACTCACGGAGTAAAGGAACACATCTGTTACTGTGCAGTGTTTCAAGCTGGGTGACAATGACTGGTCTTGTTGCAATGCTGAGAAGGGAGGCAAGATAGGGCCTTGGTATAGTTAGTGATTTTCTTCAGCTCTGTGAGCTGTGACACTATTAAGTCCCTTCTCGACTTCCTTCCAGGGGAGTACAGGACTGTTCACATCCCCTGTAACAGAATCATGATGACTGTTGTTCTCTTCTGATTACAGCATTTCAAACTTGTATTAGTTTCTGAATTATCTGAGTTCTGCAGAATTTTGGAAATATTGGATTGGAACCTCTGTATAGAGAGATAATAGGGAGGGACTAGGTAATAGCCCTTTATTACTCCTTTCTTTCCTTCTGACACAGGAAATACTGGCATCTCTCAACAAGGCTGCTCTGTTGTCAGTTTTGGATACACAAAATTCTCATACATTTGTCCAGAATCCCTGACAACAGTCTTAGTTCTCACTGGTTTTCTGCTACTTACAAACTACTTTTGCACTCATTCTGAATTGCAATAAACAGAATTTATTTTAATAAAGAATTTTGCACCCTACAACCTCTATCATATATATCTGTCTGATGAGTTTTTAAGAGAAGTGCTACTGTAGTTTGAATCAATTGCCAAGTCTAAGTTTAGATTTAGACAAGAATGCAAAAATCCCTTTTTATGGACACAGAGATATTTTTAATGAAGGATAGTCATCCAGAAAAATGAATGCTAGCCCCTCTTCCATCATTTATCTTATTTTAAACATAGTTCTGAAAACATTAGGCCTTTTATGAGTCAGGTAGATAAATGTGATAGCTTCAAACTAGATTGATTGACATAACAGATTTGATTGGTCTTTGGGATAAAATACAATGTATCTGCTGCCTTATTAAAATTGGGAACCTAGACATCTAAAAAACTCTTCATTACTAAAAAACATATCTCCTAGACTGATTGTCAGTTGTTTGTCAGCAATGCTATAAAAATACCACCCTATCTAGTACAATGAAACAAAACCTTGCTAATATGATTGACCATCATATGCTATTGGAAAGTGACACTAGTATCAGGATGCACAAATCCTTGGGGGAAAAATCTCAAGGGAAAAGTTATGTTGCAGCTAACCAGAAATGAGAATTTTCTTCAGTGAATAACAGGCAATTATCTGCTTTGAAAAGGTTGTATTTAACATCAGCTGCAGGGGAAGGCATTTGAGGATTGTTTTTCAAGCAATAGATCACTCACTAGGACTTACACAGATGTATCAATGCTTATTTTCCAGTGTTCAAATGTTTTGGAGAACTTGGAAAACATCTGTGTTCTACGTTAAAAAAAACCACAGAACAAACAACAAACCAACCACCATTTATTGGTTTTGAAGAACTAAGTTTATCAAACTGTGCTAGAGCCACACATCTACATGAAGAATGGTGAAGAATGTTAAAGAATGGGATGATCCATTAAAATTGTTAACTGTGAATCTGATGCAGCTGGAGCTGCAATAATCAAATGGATTCCTAGTTTAACATTAATATCTTTTGCCATTTGCCTGAGTGCCTCTGGTAGACTAGGCATGTGTGGGGGGCATATGTGCATGCAGCAACTCTGAATAGAGTGCAAGAAGCCAAAAAAGAGGACATGCTATCCTGATTAAGCTCCCAGAGGATATTCTAAACGAGTTCAACCTATGGGTCATTTATTTAAACTCTTGTTCTAATAAGTAACAATAGTACACCCAGATACAGGAGGTGTGATGTATAAGCCACTAGCCCAGACTCCCTTTATACTGAGTACTGGAATGAATTTATTCCACATTGGTATGTCCACTTAGGTGGATTCATTGCTGTCACAGCACTTCAGTAATTTTTAATCATAGTGTCCTCAGAGTGGTGCCACTAGCAGGGAGTCTTGAGTCTCCATGATTTCAATGTGCTAATTCTCTTGTGTGGAAGGAACTGAAACATCCAAATACACAGAAACACTCAAAAACTGCCTGTGGTCTGAACAGAGAAAGTTGGCAATTAAATGGGAACCATGGTAAATCATTGAAAGTGCATAGCATTTTAACTTTAGCCTGTTGAACTTCTGAGGAAGCAGGTGATTTAATTAATACCTTTCTAAGAGAGTAGAAACAGAAGAAGTATTGACTTAGGGAAGTTGCTCTATCCTGCATCTTTTGTATCTAGTTCATTGAAGTCACAGTTAGATCTCTAAGGTCCATAAGCCATCATTATTTAGTTATGTAAATTAAGCTTATGGTCTAATTCCCATTCCTGATTGGGAAGGAGCTTATCCTAATTGTTGCTGATGAAATAGTTCAGTGTCTTGAGAATGTCAGTTCCCATTTTGTTCCCAGAGGGCATCCTTTTCAAAAATTTGTGATAGTTATAAATTAAAGCAAAAATAAGTTTTTTCTTTTGACTGTCTAGACAGAAGATATAAAAACATGCTAAGAAATTATGTGAGGGAGAATTATGACAGATTTATCCTTTATATCTGAATTATCTGATAGGAATTAAAATCTCATTTGTAAACCGTCAAAATGATGTCAGAGTGTTTAGTGATGATTAGAAGTTAAACAGGTAGTTCCCAGTAAGAGTGGTAAGAGTGATCAGCTATAACTTGAAAAGAAAAAAGGTAGATACAGTTCTTCCTTAAAGTTTTGCTCTTTGTTATGAATCTGACAGCATGTGTTATTCAGTGCTAATATATTTAACCAAAGCTGAAGATAAGATTGCAGAAAAAAGGTGAAAATCATCCTGACATGTATAGTCAGGGATGCCAGCAACCTCTGGAAAAGTTTGACTGTTCAGTATCACAAAAATGGCTGCCAAAATCTGTACACAGAAGATTTAATTGGCAAACCCTGGTTTTCCAAAAGCATTTATGGTGAATACATCTCAAGTAGGGAAGCTGATATCTGGTAGCCTAATGGCCTGAACTGGAAAAAGTAGCATTGGACCTCTAGGCTGGAAAGGCAAAGGGTAGTGATGCTGTCCTTAAGGATAATGAAATTACCTAAAAGATAGCATAGAGAGTGAGGTAGTGAACAGCCACCTGTAGAATATCTGCTAATAGAAGATCAGAAGGATATTGGAGTTTGAGTAACTAGTACACACAGGATTACAATTGTTTGTGGGGTTTGTAATGCAAATGAAGAGGGTAAGCATTAGGAGAAACACTTGCAAAATCAGAGTGAAAGGTAGGTTATCTGTAAAAGCCCTAGATCATTCTGACAGTGATTGATAGGTAACATGTTATCTTAAAACCTGAAAGGAAGGTGTAGCATAAATCAAAGACAAAATACGGTAAAAATGAGATGAAAACATTAGGCAGTGAGTACTGCCAACTGAAATAATACAGGCAAGTGAAAAAATTGCAGTGTCATCTAAGTTATAGAAAAGATTCCCCAGAGTATTCAAAGAGGTATTGTCTCAATTTTCATCCATAAGGAGGAGGTGCAAAGTACCTATTGACACCGGAACTTGCACAGTCCTTTAACTAGACACATTCTGCAAAGACATCATGGTTTTTTTGTTTTATTTTTCAATTCATTGAAATCCATGTGCGCAAGAGGTAGCTGCAGAATAGATGTGACCATACAGTTTCCTAAGCAGATGTTTCTTATCTAGATTTATAAATTAATGATTCTGTGATTCAGGGGGAACTGGTAACTGTAAAGTTCAGTTACTGTGCCTTCAAGGTTAATGATCCATGTATTTAGGGAGACACTAGTCCTTTAATGGGCTGGAATTGCTAAAACAGATCTGTGGAGAACATTGGCTGTTTAAATACAAAATAGCCATGCCTTTAACTTCAGAACAAATAAAGACTAGTGTAGCAGGGCACCATCAGTCACTGTGGCATGTCACATAGGAACACAGGGCTACAAGGGCTCTGATTGCTGAACAGCAGTATCTTAGTTATGTCACCATAGACAGTTACACACAAAGTACTTCACCACATTATGAGATAATGCTGTGTCCTTCCCAGAGGGAGGAAATTGTGTGATAAAGTGAATGACTGTGAAGGATCCTCCTGTGACAAAGGAAACTGTTGTTTTTGATCTCAAATTTAGCCTAACCTAGGCAGGACATCAACCCTTAAAACATTTTACCCCCAACACAGGGGAAATTTTCCAGGGGTCTTACTCTTCAAGAACAACAATATTTACTCTTGGGATACTACTGCTTACCTCCATATTACTTTATGAGATACATTGCAATACTATAGCCTTTTAAATATGAACTTTCTTTCATTAGAAATATTCCATCCTAGGGCTCTAATTAAGCCCGTGTGCATTTGTGAAGGAGATATCTTTGAAAGGGAAAAATATCTTAGCCTCTGATACTAATGTAGGAAAAGACAAAAAGTATTTTGAAGATTGATACAAAAGTTATTTCTTCTATAAGCAGCACAGCAAGAATTGAAATGGAAAGAGATTTTCCATGAAAGAGTTAGAGAAAGACGTTTCTATCAAAGAAAAGGTTACTGAGAACATATTTCTAAGCAGCTCCAGGAAATTTTAGACAGAGAAGCTAAATCCCGACAAAATTGGTAACCAATTTAGCCCTTGCTGAGAGTTTTGACTAGAGGATAGACAAAACCTTATTTTTTTTTCCAAGTACAGTCCACTGGGCTCTATGTGAGCAAGAAAACAGAATTCCCTGTGGGGTACTTTAGTCACAGCCCCTGATTAAAACCCTCTGACAATCGAGCTACTCCCTAGACTTAAACACGACAGTAAGAACAGGAAGAAAAAGAACAGCACACTGTGTAGAAGAGGGTCATTGTTTTGGGTGCTTTTAAGGTTCACCACCAAGAATTCAACACTCATTAGGCCTGACCAATCTTGTTCTGACATTCACTTCTTGGAATTACCAGGATAACTTATTATTAGGAAAGTGTATATCCCAGAAATAAGAATTGTGTGAAGTAGCTCATTTATAGTCAAGAAAAGCTCCACCTTTGCTTTTTTGTTTCTGCAATTTTTACAGAAGTCCTATTGTTGTACCACACTGTGGGGGAGACACCACCCTTCAGTTTTTCTCAAGGATGTTATCAGTCCAGTGTGTTCCCAATAACAGTGGCTGCACTGTGATCAAAAGAATTGAGGGACATGGGGGTAGGTAGGCTCAGCATACTAATCTGTTTCAGCACACTTACCTTCCCCTCAAGACAAGCAAACAGCTGTTGCCAAAACCTGTCTGCTTAACAGAGAAGGCGGTAGAGGAACAAAGATTTCTCCTCCTTTGATACCTGAGTATCTGCCACCAGCATGCAAAACCAATTGTATGGATCCAGAACTAGGTTCTATGTAAAGATATAGCTGTGTGTACATCCTGATACTGGAGGGAAGTAAATTTTCGGCCTCCTAATGTACACATAACCAGAAAATATTAGTATCTTAACCTGTTATTTTTCTGTTTTCTGTTGTCTCAGCCTTATTTAATGGAAGTCTGCTTTTTAGCCTCTTTTGCTCAGAAATGATAGGCCCCATCACCTAACTGCAGTTATCCTTTAAGAATCCTTTAACTTCAGTAAGCGTCACCCCTCTAGACAGGCATTGGCAGTGATTTTTTTTTTTTTTTCTTTTTTGGGAGGTGTCATGGACCCCAGATGGCAAAAGAATCTCACACAGCCACTTGCTTACTCCACTCAGTGGGGTGAGGGAGAGAATCAGAAGAGTAAAAGAAAAGAACTCATGGGCTGAGATAAGGACAGTTTCATAGGTAAAGCAAAAACCATGTTTGCAAGCAAAACAAAACAAGGAGTTAATTCCCATGGGCAGGTGTTCAGCCAAACCTAGGATAGCTGGGCTCCATCACATGTAACTGTGACTTGGGAAGACCAACACCATCACTCTGAAAAGCCACCTGTCCTTCTTCCCACAGCTTTATAAGCTGAGCTTGACACCATATAGTATGCAATATCCCTGGGGACAGTCGCAGTCAGTTGTCCTGGCTGTGATCCCTCCCTGCTTTTTGTGTACCTCCAGTCTCTTCACTGGCTGGGAGGTGTGAGGAGCCGAAAGAGCTAGAAAAGACTCTAATGCTCAGCAATTACAAAAACTTCCCCTCTGTTTTCAGCACAAATCTGAAACATAGTCTCCTCCTTACTTGCTACTGTGAAGAAAATTAACTCTACCTCAGCCAAAACCAGCACGGGGTGAAGTATGAGAGGAATAGTACAGCACCAGTAACATACAATGTTCATGAAAAAAATGAAGAGGAGCAATAGGAGATGCAATACAGGTACTAATAGAGAGAATACATATACTCTTGCATTACTGGCAGGTAGCAACACTATGCAAGTCCTCAGATATGAGCAGATATGACCACTTCTGGTCTGAATATTTGGATTTAGTTTCACTGAGCAGACAATGATCTCTTTAGCAAAAAATATGCCAAAGTTAGGAAGAATTTTTAATTTGTTTACACCATCAGCTGTTTACACATTCTAGGATGGGCATTCTCATCTATGAATACTAAGCTTTTCTGAATATATATTTGCTGCAAGGACAACATAATCCCACCTGTTCTTCAAGGGCATGTAGGTTTTAGCTGATGTGTTGCAAGTTACTGGTTGCAAAGTATTGCATTGTACCATTTAAAACCTGACACCCTGAAAATCTACCTAGAAAAGACAGCCATGTAGCAGGCTGAATATACCCAATACATATCTGACTTTCAACAGAATCCAGAGCATGTGATAAAACATGAAGACATGAATCTTGCCTGGGTTTTATCCTATAGAGAAGATACAGTCATAAGGAGCTCATGAAGCTGAAAAATCAGAAGGATGTATAGATGTAGTCATGCAGATGATGCCATGTGTTTTCAATCTCATTCCAGCTGGTTTATACTTCTTAAATGGCATCTTAGTACCTCATGTCTACAGCTGACTTCAGAAATCCTTTCACATAATGGTAATCTTTCTGTAAGATGGTGATTTTAGTCCAAACACCGCTGACCTTTATTTTTCAGAACTGTGATAGAAGAAAGAAACTCTCAACCTGTGTATAGCTTTTTGGTCAGGATGACACAAAATAGTCTCTTCATTAGCAAGTGTGGATATATGACAGACCAGAGCTGAATAGGAGAAAAAAAAATCAATGGCCATTGGATAATCAGGAAGATTAGATAACTATTATTTAAAACAGAGAAGAAATGCAGTATAGAAGGACAACTTCAATGACAAAAAGTGAAAATTCACAAGGGGGTGAATGCAGTATTGACTTGGATGAGATTCTGATAGCAAATGGAATTAAAGACACTAAACAGTGGAGAGAAATCCTGACAATAGAAATGTCTCAGGCAGAGAAGAACACCTTGAACTGGGGAAGAGAGATATTACAGAGAATTACACTAGCAATCCCTGGACAATCTGCAGTTTGGCTTTAAGATGTGGTTTAGGAATATGTCAATCTTTCTACGTGGCTGAAATAAGAAAGATACTTTTCTGCTCTAGGTGGAGTTAGTTGGGAGAGGTCATGAACAATATAGTTCTCAAATTAAAAGGAAACTCACCTGTTGATGAATAGGAATTGTAATTATTCCAAAGCATATTTGTTAATTCATCATATTCAAAGAATACTAGAGAAATCAGGAACTCTATTTTCAGTGAAAAGGTACTGGCCAAGATACTTACTCGGCTCAGTCTAAAGGACAATACTTAGGTTTTAGCTAATAGAGGCAGACATAAGTCGTACAGGACGATGCTGGAATGGACTGTACAATGTCTTCCTGTACTGGTGGACCTGGACTTATTCTAAGTTATAAATTTAAGCAAATATTAATAGATGCTCCTGGAGATGTTTTAACACACTTTGGTAATACATTTTAATTTTGCTAAAATGGAGTAGGGAATGATCGTACAACAGAACTGCTCAGCAGAATTGAGCAAACTGGTAACACAGAAGAGGAGCAGGGCAGTTGCCTGGGAAAAGATATGATGGTGACACCAAACCCTCTTTCTGTGAGTTCTGTTGAAGAAAGGACTCTCTTCTCTGAAAGAAGATAATTAGATAGGACTGGATAAGAGAATGAATGTTTTCCACAGCTGCTTCAGTTTTCAGGCCATGAGTTTGCTTGCAAGTTTCTGTATATTGGAGGCTGAAAATACCAGAGAAAATGTGTAAACAGCTGGACAAGTGGTTATGACAATGAACCTCAGAGTGGATAGCAACCTTGAGTGTTATGGTGTTGAATGCACTGGGAAAGTCATGCTTGATGACTTAAGAAAAGCAAAAAAGTTTGCTAATTATTTTTTTAGATTTCAAGCAAGGAAATCACATTTGATTTCTGTTCCTCTTAAAAGGGCACAAATAAGCTTGTTCACAAATGTTGACTTTTGGATGTTGCTAGCCATGCACTGTGCAAGAAAGTGCAGCAAGTCACTAGATATCATTATATACATCAAATACTCAAATACTCAGATTTTGAGAAAATTTATGGATTTCATTCTGCCTTTACTCCTCTGTATAAGAAAAGGGATGAGGCTGTGCCCTGTTAATTTATTTTTTTTTTCTTTCTGTATTTGCTTTCATAAAGCTTAGAAAATCTTCGTTAAGAAATCCTGGTTTGCTAGACTTTTTGCTTCAAGAAGTGAAAGAATTTCTTTCATTCAAGGAGGGGTGAAAGAGAGAAGAGCAGAGATTAAAAAAAAAGTATCATTCTCTAGATTTCATTTTATTGAAGAGGATTTGAATAGCTGGCACATTTGAACAAAAAATATTTCAATTCTTATGAAAATAAATTTTACCCCAGGCAAACACTGTACTACTTGATAATCACAGTTTTGATTAGCATCACAGAAAGAGTATTTTAATGTGGAGTTTAAGTACAATAGATTAATTTAGTAGAATTTAAAAAAGTCTTTATTAATTTAAAATATTAAAAGGGAATTAAGAAGTTTATACTTTCCCTTTTATTTTAACAGAAAATGGTCCATTTAGACATTTTATTTCTCTGAAGCCATATTTCAAGCTGATAGATGAGGTGCGGTATTTTTGGCATTTCACCTTTGTTAAATACAGTAAACCCAACAGTCTCTGATTATTAAACCACTGCCAGGCAAGGTTTCATTTGAATAAGGTGAAATAAAACACAAAAACATACAAAGGAGGACATGATATTGGCTGAAGACAGTAAGAAAATGATCCGAACTTGGTCCTGATCCTTTCATTGAATAATGAGAAGAGAACTTAATTCCTCTAATATTATGATCTTTGCTACAGAGACAAATACAATATTTTGCTGTCTTTGCAAAAGGTCCTGATTCAGCACCACTGATTCCAGCAACAAGATGCACAGTCTGTCTTTCCTGCCTATCAAAAAATTCATGACAAGGTTACTTGAGCTTTATGGATTTTCTGCAGTAACACTGAATTGAATTTTCAATTAATTTCAGATGGAAATTTTATTTCTATGTTTATCTTAGGCTGACACACAATTTTCAGTCATTATTCTTTTAAACTGACTGCATCTTTTTTCATCAGTTTATTTTATTCTTTTACAGATTGTTGGATCAGTGCTGGTTCATTCAAATGTACCTTTATTGTTCTCTTTTCTCTGATTTTCTAAAGTTTACTCTAACAAGATTAGTGCAATATGCCTGCAAGGAAAACTGCATTGCTATTACATTTTCCCAAATGACATTTAATATCCAACTGAATCTGCAAGACTCATTTCCTCTTATTCCTGGCTTCCATGAAAACAGTTCACCGATTTCTACACAGACACAAAAGGCCAGATTCCTTCTTCCTAAGTTAAGTTGTTTAACAGAAATAAATATGTTTAAGGACTTAGTCACTCTAGATTCCTGTAGGCAACAGAAAACAGTAAGTGTCATCTCTCTCTAAAAGATATTGTAGCTCTTCCAAGACCTCCATTTAATTCTGGAAATGACATGGAATCAGTGTGGACTGGACTTATCTTGTCCATGTTTTTCTCTTCTATGAGGGAAAATGAATAGTCACTGCACTGAGATTGTGGGATTGATTTCACACCAGAATATTCTACATAAAAATAGCAAAGTGTTAGATGAAGATGTCCATCCTAGAAGTTTGAAATAAACTGTCACATTATTGGTATTATTTTAGGACATTACTTTCCCGAGCTTCAATAGGCATAGTGGGTAGACTTTATTCACATACAAAATACAGTTATCTAAAACAGAGCATGTCGCATTAGGCTTTCTTTATAGTTAATGGGAAGAAATAGTAATTTTTAGAATGTGACACCTCATGAAGATGGGGAGTTTGATGCATAATTAACTAGATTGGTGCCATTTGTTTTATTTTGCATGTTTCTTCTGAATCAGCAGAGACTGGACACAGTTGGAAATCTGACACTAGCCAAAATGGACTATTACCCTCAGATGCTGGAAGAGTTCTTTGTCTAAAAAAACCTATCTGTTGCTTACTTATTCAAGATTATGGATTTTTCCAGAGTTAGGGATTCCTGTCAGATCAGAATGGCTTGCTTCTCACAAGTTTCCCTCTTATACAATCTGTATATAGTGTGTGATGTATCTTGCAGAGGAGTCAATTTATGAGCCTTGGAACCAGACATTGGAACACTGATATCTTCAAAACTGGGATATTGGTATCTACCAGACTCTACACATGATGCATAAGTCAGTTTTTATGCTGAATTAAACATCCAAGTAATAAAAGTTGTTTTTTTTTTTTGTAAAATAACCATCTATCACATGGTTATATCACAGATTTCCTGTGATATATCAGTATATGGATCTTCATTGTAATAGACTGATGAAAGACAATTTTAAAGAGCTTTTACAAGAAAAAACTATAAATATTTTAGAAAGTTTTAAAGAGATATGGGGAAAACATTTGCATTGATGTACACATACTGTAATTCCAGCTACAAAATACGAGACACGCTTCAGGCACGTGACAACTTTCCTCTCTTTCCCACTACTTAGCACAATCATTTGCATTTCACTAAGATGACCATCTCTTTCCAGGATCACTTGATGAAGGGAAGACTTGTGTGATAGGTTGTCCCATTTTCCTTGGAGTAGGCAACATTCTAGAATTAAATATACAATAGGTGTTTAGCACAGAACGGAAATAAGTGATCATTCTCAGGCATTTCTTTATACTTATTCCATGGATAAAATCATGTTATAAAATGTAAATACATCAGGATTTATTTTTTTCTGCAGTCTTATATTATACTATGGTGTAATCTGAAACATATATATCTGAACCATGTAAAATAAAGTATAGAACATCTCCTTATAATAAAATTATACTAATTTCCCAAAAAACACAACAAAAACATCTCAGTCATGCTACAAAAATATCTACTCTCTTTGAGTGGTTGACCATAAAAATGAAGCATGATAAAATTAGAGCAGAGATTCAATTAGTAGCAGTTGTTTTCATATGAAACATTTTAAGCTCCATTGAGTTGCTGTTTGATTTTATACCAGTATCTTTATAAAAAGGGCTATCACAACACTGAAAATCAAAATAAAATCCAGCCCTATCTATCGATTGCTCCATAGGGGAACCTGTTTGGGATCCCATATTTTAAGGCAAAGATGTAGGAAGCATTTGTGTTTAAGAAGATCATGGTTTCACACTTGATGCTTAGGGAATATGATCACTGGTCATAATGAGCAGGAGAATCGCCTCTATGGCACCCCTTCATGTTAATAGTAGTAGCTAGTATAAAAATCCCTTTGCATTAGTTGCTCAAAAGACTAATTCATGCTCCCATCATCATTAACTTGATTTTTGCCACCTATATATTTCACAGCTACTGCCTCAACTGAATACTCAGCGTGGGCTGGCTATTTGTTTTCACCTTACTTGGATTATATTAAGGAAGTAGATGATTTATCCCCAGGGGACTTAGGAGAGCACCTAAAGTGCATGTTGATAAAATGATCTAAGAAAACAAAACTGTTGAAATTTCAATATAAAAACAACACTCTGTACATGCTCATTACCTAATGCTAAGACAGACCAGCAATGTAATCTGTTGGCTTGATTGCTTTCATGTCAGTATAGCTTGCCTGACTTCAACAGTGTGAACTCTTTTATACATCAATATAAATCAGAGTAGAAACATGCTGATAGCTTTTTACATTTTTAATTTTATCTTGTGCTTGGCCATGTTGCAGGTGCCATAAAATGTTAATTTTCAGCTTCTCTCAAAGGTAACTACCAATTTCAATTCATTATCTTCTGGTGCAGGAAAACTGAAAAGGAGAAAAGACACACTATGCGAGTCTATTTTTATGTTGTAAACAACATGATTACTCTTCCCTTTTCCATGACAGATTCAATAAATGTTGATTGAATTATCTAGTATTAGCTAAAGTGGACGTGAGCAAAATAAGCAATAAGAATCCACAGTAAGAATCAATGGAAATGATTTATTTCCTGGAGATCAAATCAAATAACAGGGAGGATCAAATTAGCTAGTGATCACATTAAGTGGAAATCATTGTACTAGTATGCTCTTTCCTCTAAGCTCTGTCAATAGTCACATAAATACACAGTGGCAAAAAGTCTTTTCGCTTTGTTTATTTCCACTGAATGTGAAGCACTGCATACCTCTGCAGTCAGTAACACACACAACTACCAAACCAGAATCACCAAATATGGATGCCTTCAGAACTTCTCATACAAAAAATATCCTATAATTATTTTATGAGTAGAAAATCCTCTTATTCCCTGCTTTGTACTTACAAATCCACTGTTTTCCAGGTTCTGAGAGGAAACAATAAGCATTGCAGAATACTCTGAAATCTAACACATTTGAGATCTCTTCAGAAGTGCCCAAATCTGAAATTCAAGAACAAAATTATTACAAAAATTGTAACTATACCCCTGTAACCAAGTGATTTTATATACTCTCAGAACAAACTGTAGATATTCATTTGGATCCCTGCAGTGTAAAGTCTTGGCTGTCCATGTGAAGCCAGAATCCTGATTGTAATTCAGAATCAGCTTGTGGTTAATGCTAGCTTTGAAAGACACTCAGTTATCCAAAGGGAAGGGAAGAGTCAGGCTGCAAAAGCTTGTGATATTTAATATTTAAAAGGTTTAGCTAATGAAATAAACTAAAATTTTAACATTGCTTTCAATCTGATACTGCCTTCTCCTATGTCTTTAGTCTTAACATCATAAGCTTTGAGTAAATTCTGAGTGGCTTTTAATTTGCTCTTGACATCTAACACCTGGTTAATTTAAAATTATGTACAGAAGAGAGATAAACCTCAGAGTTCTTTGCCCAGGTAAATTTCTACTGAGTATAATACAGATACAGACAAACATCCAGGCACAGATATTAACTCCACACACCAAATGAGACTGCTAGCTTTCCCTTAAGGAGGTTTTATTATCACAAGACATTCACATAGACAAGCCTGTAGCCTTGTCTCCAGTCGGTCAGAAACACCAGACTTAGGTGTGGATGTAGCAAGACTGGAATAAATGCAGAAAAATTAATTTGAGTCAGGCTGTTGATTTGGGAAGAGACATGAGCAGAGAAAGGCTGGATCTGGAGGGAACAAGCATGGGAAAACAGATAGAAATGGGAATAGTAGAGACAGTCACATCTAAGTATTCACTAGACATTTTTATATGTGAATGTGGTCTCTGTGTGTGTGCATTTGTGTACAGGAAGCTTTCAAGGCAGACAAACTGGAGAGTTGTTCAGCAGTTTGGGAGATACTGAAGAGAACACAGGTCTGTTGACCAGGTACTGTAGAGATCTATATGTTTCTCTGAGACAGCAGCAAGCATCAAGCTAGACTAGCCCACAGGTATGACATGAGATCCGGGGACTGGCTAATGGGAAGTCTGAGCCTGCTACAGAGTGCCTTGTGTAAGGATATGTATGTGGAGAGGTTAAGAGCTGCTGGCAATCTTTGTGTCTGGTTAGGTGAAAAGTAAGTGCAAGATGGGGCCATTTGATTCTCTTCCATTTAGTTCCAGTCCTGGTCAGGCTAGTTTAAATTTATATAACTGTCAGCTCTAAAGACACTATTTTCATGTTGGGATTGATCTGCTGCTTTTGTATATAGAGTGTATACATAGGATACAGAGAATATGTGTGCTCAGTGTCACTGTAGGCTGGACCTGGGCACCAGCAAGGCAGCACCCTCATGCCTAGCACACCCAGGATGAGCACACTGTGTCTTAACTCTGGTAAATTTGTTTCAGTGGACTGGGAGGAAAAATCATGTTGGTTTCACTAGGCACATCGTGGTGGTGCACTAGGTTTGGCCACTAGCTAGCACCCTACACAATCTAATTATGAAGAAAATTCCACTGGGAGAAAGGTAGCATGGAGAGTGCCAAGGAAAATGTCACTCATTGTCCTGTAGATATTCCTCTGTTTAAAAATAATAAAAAAATAATTTTACTCCCTGGGTCATATGTAGCTCCTATCATTTTTGAGGAATGGGATGAAAGCTCCAGAAAAATTTTGGTATCGCATTTAGAAGCATTTTGGTATGGTAGGAAAATTTTCTTCCTACTCTTCAGATAAGAGACTGGGATTTAATTGTTGGACAGGAAACATGTTGTGGAAAAAAACTGACCTAGTCTTTTAAGAAACTCATTCAAAAACTGATTCAAAATAACTGGTCTCCTGAATTGCAGTCTAACCTCTCAGGTACAAAACTATCTCTTTTCCCTCTGCCATTCTTCACTCCTGTTTACATAGAGAAATCAAATACCGTTGTGGTAAATATTCTGTTGCAACATTTCCCTTCTCTTTAAACATTCAGATTCAAACATACCACTGTGTACATCATCAAAAGCTGATTTACACAGCTGAGTTTCTAGCTCCTAAGGAGAAAAGCAGTAGGAAGAATGTTCTAATTAGCATTCAAAAGTTGATCAAAATAGCAAAGACATTTCTGGAACAGCTGATTTAAATAACTTGTAATTGAAGATGCCCATTTCCAGAGCTTAAGGGGTTGTAATAAAAGTGAGAATGAATGGAAGAAAACAAAAACAAAAGAAGCCTTACCAAGGCAACTAAATATTCTGGTTCAGAATATCAGTTGTCTCTTCTGAATTGTCATTTATTGTTAACTTCCTGGAAAAGTCACTTTTCAGTAAGGATTTTTTTACAGCAGTCTGCCTAGAGTGGAGGTGATAAGGTAAGAGCTTACATTTTGCTCTTACACTGGACTGATTTTCAGGGTTTCCTTCTCTCCCCTCATCACTCCTCTTCTTTTGATTTGATGCTGTGACCATTTGCTGAGTATTTAACAGTCTTTAATCACAGGTCCTGGGGCCATGTTTTTCCAAGCGAGGCTCATTGCAAGGAGAGCGAGAAAACCTTGGAGCAGATAAAACTGTCTGATAGTCTTCTTTTGCTTTTACTGTTTAATTCCTTCAGCAGACTCTAAGTGTGATGAAATAGTCTCCTCACTTTCCTGAGCAAGCAAGTCGTATGAAGACTCACCTGGGTAGGTTTAGGGACACACGTTTCAGATTCTAGCTATTTCAAGTGTTAAAGTGGATTTTCTACACATACACTGAAACAGGAAATTGGAATTTTCCATTATTCTGTGTGGAGACAAAATATGAAGTGACCTGAACCTTCACTCCATACTTGAAGATGGTGTAGGGGGAACATCACAAAAGGATTATCGTGAATGTTTGTTCAGATTAACTTGTTTTACTATGTGTGCCTCCTTTTAATGATGTCTTTCAAATTAACATTTAGAGCAGGATGCTATTCTAGCATGAATCTGCAAAGAGAGGCAATCTGAGATTTATTCACAGAAAGCAGAGAGAAAATAACTCTCATTTTTGTCAATGAACAGAAAGTAGGAAATATGGGAGATTGTGATACAAAGGGCATGGACCAACCACTTTTCCTCTTGTAATATGCTTGATACTGAGGAAATTAAGTAAGCCAGGCAAAAATCTAACACATAAGCTGGAACTCCTTGTGTGAATGTGTGAACTGCAAGTAAACTGATGCAGTTCCGCTGAAGTAATTTGCAAGGGCTTGCACTAAGGTCTTCAATTTCTACTCTGCATCAGGCTGCTAAATACCATGGTAGCAAATTTATTTTAGGGATGATAACTTAAACAGTAGTTACAGGACACAGAACCAATATTTTAAACACATTTAAAATACTGCCTTTCTCCTAACTCTCCCAGATATAGTCAAACCACAGCTCTTTTCTTAAACCATATTCTAAGAACAGTTACGTTGAGAAATAAATAATATGTATTTGTAATGCAAATAATACCATAAATGCATAATACAAAAGGAGACTTGGTTAATCACACAATTTATTTGCCATGAATAATTAATTTAGACACCATTTAAATTAAGATTTTATAGGTGAGAAAAATTAGACAGTTTCTCTTTGCTTTTTTTTTTTTCCTTTTTTTTTTTTTCCTTTTCTTTTAGAAGAGCTCTATTACTTCAGAAGGATGCGGGAAGTATTTGTAAAACAAACCTAAAGGAATGATCAATAAGCCAGAAGTTTAAGCAAATTTTTGTAAAGAAACTTGTTATAAAATGTTGTGCTGAGTTTGTAGGTCAAGTGTTTTCAGAAATATGTGATTCAAAGAGGCATCCAAGCGTTACAGTGCTGATGAGAAAAGAATGCATTTCTTTTGCTGGCGATGATTCACTGTGGTCACATATCTCTTAAACATAGACCACATGCATTTTGCTGTAACCTCTTTTATATCCCATCATTGACACTGAAGATCTTAAAAGGAAAAGTGTGGAACTGCAACCATGCCAGTCATTGCTTGGAAAACTGACAATTGTCGGTCCCAGAACAGGGCAAGGAAATCTTCCGGCAATCTACCCCCCAATAAATAATAGAGTTCAATGTCTGGGAACGTTCTCTAGCACTCTCAAATCTACTAGCAGAGATACAACTAAGGGAGACTGTAGAAAAGACTGTAACATCTGCTGCCTTTCTTGCAAAGAAGAAAGAATGAAGAAAAACCAGAGGTGTGATAGACTTGATATACATCAGGGAGTGAAGGATGTGAAGGATGGAACAATAGAGAAGCCAGGCTCCTGTGACCTGAGATGTTTGGCAACAGCCACTGTGTTTTAATCCTAGTCAATCTGCAATCCTTCTGGTGACCTGAGCAGCACCAATGCTCAGTTGCTGCTTAAACTCTATACATTCAAATAAATCAATATATGCTTTACCTGGAAGAGTTAATCAACTTAACAGGCCGAGATGAATAAAATGGAGCAGAAAGAAATTACTTTCTCTATTTTAAAGGTGGGGAACTTAAGTCACAAGGAATTGCAATTTTAGATTCAGTCTATACAGAAATCAGAAACCTAATCACAAAATTCTACACTCTACACCAGGAACTTAATCAGATGATCAAATTTTTCTTGAAAAAGAAGAGGAAAATTGTTGGGAAATGGTTACTAGAGCGGGGTCATGGGTCACTTGAGCAAATGGTCAGTGAGAAAATTTAGTGTGCCCTTGCTGTAAAATCCCTGCTGTGGAATGTCTTAGCAGATAAGGCCAGGATGGGATGTCTGTGGGAGTGAGCCTTGGCTACAGCGAACGAGTGAGAAACGAGAGCCTTGATCCTTGAAGTGAAAAAACTTAGATACAGCTGTAACTATAAGCAAATAAGTATAACCATTGTAGTATTAACCAATAAGATGCCTGCTAGAGAAAACGCCTTTAGTGTGCTTGTGTGAAAAGTATATAAGAGCTATTAAGTGTGTCAATAAAGGAAGCTTGCTTATCAATCATATTGGTATTTAGTCTGGCTTCCCTCTCTGCAACAGAAAATATTGCTATGTGCAGTGAATAAATTCTTTGCTATACAATGAATTGCAGGTATAACATGATAACAAAGCCACAACTTTTTTAACATGTACCCCCACCCCACCACCTCCACACCTGCCCAATGTAAATCATAGAAACCTTGATGTGTCACCCATTATGTTAGAATTTATTGAAAGCTGTCTTTCTGATAAAGCCTACCAAAAGCATTCAAGACCATTTCACAGGTAGGACTTAGATCAGGCTGCAGTTTTGCTAACATGAAAAACAGGATTTCTCGGGAACCTGCATGCATCCTCAAAGAAGTGGCAAGCATAATAAGACACTTAGCTAGCAGCCTGTGCTGATTTTGGCTGGGATAGAGGTAATTTTCTTCACAGTAGCTGGTACAGGGCTGTGCTTTGGATTTGTGCTGAACACAGTGTTGATAACACAGGGATTTTTTTTCCTGTTGTTGCTGAGCAGCACTCACACAGAGTGAGCTTCTGCTTCTCACCCCAACCCACCAGTGAGGAGGCTGGGGTGCAAAGCACTTGGGAGGGGATATAGTTGGGAAAGCTGATTTGAACTGATCCAAGGGTTACCACATATTGTATGGTATCATGCTAAGCATATAAAGCTGGGGAAAGAAGGAGGAAGTGGGGGGAATTTTTGGAGTGATGGTGTTTGTCTTCCCAAGTAACATTACATGTGAGCGACACCTGCTTTCCTGGGAATGGATGAACACCTGCTTGCCTATGTGAAGTGGTGAAATAACTCCTTGTTTTGCTTTGCTCGCAATCATGACTTTTGCTTTGCCTGTTAAATTGTGTTTATTTCAACCCATGAATTTTCTCTCTTTTGCTCTTCCAATTCTCTCCTCCATCCTGCTACAGGGAGAATAGGTGAGAGGCTGTATGATATCTGGTTGCTCTCTGGGATTAGACCATAACACAGCCCATCTTTTTTTTTTTTTTTTTTTTTTTTTTAGGAAAGCGAATTTTTTTTTTTTTTTTTTTTAAGGAAAGCGAATTCTTTGTTGTTTGTATTATAGGAAAGCTCATAGCACTTTTCAAGCCTGATTCCCAAGGATAGGCTCAAGAAAGGTAGAGTATTTTTAATCTGACTAGATTTAATCCAGGCATTTTCTTAGGTCTTGCTACTATAATTTAGCATGGCATGTAAATAAATATAACAATATTAGATGTGGATTTTCAACACCACTTAAAAGTAAAGTGAAGAACTGTATCAGATTTGCTTTCTCTGTTCAACTTGAGGTCAGTGACTGTGACAATGTTTAAATTCCATTGCACCATTTTCACTAGAGGTTTGTAATTAGACCTTTGAAGGAAACAGTGCCTTTTTATTATCAGTGGCACTGAAATAGATTCAGAAGCAGAAAAACATGAGGTAGAATATCATTACATCTTCATATAAATTAACATAAAAAAGGTTCTGATTCATATCTATGCAGGCTTTTATCAATCAGCAATATTCATATATTTGTGAGGAGAGCACAGGGTAGAATTTTTCAGGGAACAATGGAAGCATCACTGCCTATTTTGCATGGTTTCTGCAAATCCATCTTTTCCTCTCTTCTTGTTTATGGATAACCATTTTTATAAGATTTTGCATTTGTTATTTTGAGGTAAATAATAAGAAGGGGAACACGACAATGCTACTTTTAAATGAAACTGAGCACTAGAAAATGTTTATGTCAGGAACAGCTTTTAAAATAACAGATGCTAATTTATTTTAATTTTGCCTGGGAATTTTCTTTCAATACATTCACCTACACACAGATGCTAGGTCCATTTGCTGTTTCTCAACAAATACATCTCTCAGCTTTTTTCAAAATTCTGATAACAGTGGAATACCCCTCTTCAACCAAAGTTCAGAAACATTTTCTTACTTTTTTTTTTTTATATGTCTCATTCTAAGAATATCTCAAAGAAAATCAAAACTAACCAAAACAAATTTGGAGGTCAGTTGATTAAAAATGACCACTTAGTTAAAAAGAAGTTAAGTCGGAGAAGTATATACATATGCTGCTGCACATCAGCATTCTGCAGCTGTCAGACTTCAGGAATAAAAATTGAGCAAAGTTAAGTTTGAGTTTATAGATTGTCTCACAAGATTACAAGCTGAGTCAGGGACTACGTGGGATTGAAGAACACTGATTTTAGCAGAGTAAAAAGTAAAATCAAGGATAAGAATGAGAAAACACATATGTTTGTGCTTATATATGTGACTGTATGTTTGCCAATGGAGAGAAACAAGAAACCTCCCTGATGCGAAGACTATGGGACCACTAGGTGTCATTCTTGCTCCATGTTTCCAGTTGGCCATATTTCAAACAGCTAGACAATAGGGAGTTTCTGCAAAATTTAAGTTTTTATACCCCTGACATTTTATGTCTGGTAGTTTTATTATGTGCACTACTGTCCACTAGGGATCATACTGTAATACATATTTTCTTTCAGCCCACAGGTTCTGGTCAGAAGTCAACACCTTACTTAGCATTGATGCTTTCATGAGTTCTCTAAAACAAAAAAATACAATAAACAGTAGTCATGCCTTGCCTGAGGTGTGATTGTTGTTATTTGTGTATGAAATTTTAAGTGCTTGTGGGTTTAACACTTATTTTTAAAAAAAATATCATGATATACTTCCGAATAGTGTTTGGGTAAGTTGATAAAAATAAGTAATCAGTATTTCAAGAGTTTAGTTAGAATGTATACATGTTATTTACTAAGTAAATGGTTACAGATTTTTTAGGGACTTTAACATCATATACCATAACATTTAAACCTTTTTCAAGCTATTTTAAAAGCAAAGTTTTACCCCTTCATTTTCTTTCATTTTAAGAATTTCTGCTCTTCCATTCAGCTGATTATAGGCCAGTCTCTAGATATCTGTCTTTCCATGAGTTTCAATTGCCTTTGTTGGTTTACATCTAAGGTTCAGTAACATCAACTGTTTAAGCAGAACAGAATGGCTGCTGCGGAATTAGGCAAATATGACAGGGCACTAAAGTGACATTCAAAGGACAACAGAAGTATTCTGGTATCATATATTGATAAAAGCTGAATACTGTTTAGGGTGATTCTCTTCCTGGATATCCAAGCACAGCTGGTAAAAAGTATTAAGATGCCTTTTAGGTCTTTAGAAGTTTCTGGGATTTTAAAAATATATTTCTGACACATCAGTGTTTTATTTTCTGAGCAAAATCACATAAGTATTTTACCCAGGTGAAAGAATCTGCTTACATATATTCTGTTTACAGACTGTCATGACATCCTTTGAGGTTTAAATTATCTACTTGACATTCTTAAGTAATAGCATAAACATACATTTGATAACATCCAGCAAACTGAAGAACATGCTGTTTTGTTCAGTTGTCCCCTTATCATTTTTCTACCTTTAGATGTGTGAATGGTAAGTTACTACAAGTGTTCACACTGCAAAATGTTTTTGTATATACTCTGTGCTCTTTACTACTCCAGAAAAGGATAGAATATGAAGATATTAGTCCTAGAATATCAAGGTGGAGGTTAAGCAGGAACAGAGAAAGGTAAAGAGGAAGCAGAGTGCAAAACCTCCTCCTTCAAAGTTAATTCATTTAGATCTACTGTATGTTTTTCAAAATTGTTGTGATAAAAAGCTAGTTGGAAAACAAAAGGCTGGATAATACTAGGGGAGTGTATTTGACAACTTGGATCGCAGTTTATTGGTTTATTGGAAATAATTACCACAGAAAGAAATTGTTTTGTTCATTGTTATTAGAAAAATGAAGAATGTTATTAGCATAAACAAGAGAAGAATGAATTGTACACTACCAATGACCCTTGTTATCAGGATTAAAACACTTCAATAGTACAGTGAAGGAAAACTCAAATTGTGGTCACTTAATTTTGTCTGTTGTCTGTCATGGCTATATTTTTATTCATTTAATTTCATTGGCATCTACACAACTCCACAAGAAAACAACAACACATTCATATTTGAAGTGAACACTGGCAGGTGTTGTTTTTAAATGTGCTAAAAGAATGAGTCCAGATTAGGCTTTAGGTCCCCCCTTGGGGAAAGCTGTCTGGTCATGAGATTTCTTCATGAACGAAATAACTCCATTTAGTGAACCATTTATGGGTTTCCATTTTGTGAGTACACTTTTAAGTACATGGTGTTCTTCAGACATGAAAGACAAATTTTTCATAATTTGGTGTAATTTCTTAATGACAGAGACACCATTTCAAAACAAGCAGCTGAAAACTGAAACATGGGTCCTATTTAATTGTGCCACACATTTATGTAAACTTGACACAGATCATACATCTCTGATGGTATCTTATTTTTGCCTCTTCTTACCTCTATTGTCTTACCTTCTAATTTGTCTTCAGGGCACCCCTATCAAGTATTTTGGTAGGAGGTGTATACATCATAACTATGGGTGGGCTACTGCTGGATGGGAATGTTTCCATAGCTGCAAAGTCATGCCTTTCATAAGTTCTGATACAAGGTACGCCAACCTTTCTGTTTACCCCATGAAGTTTAGAGCAGATTTTTTCAGTCATGATGATGCAATTTAGTTCCAAAAAGCAAAGGCCATGCCATGTCTTCATCTGTTTCTCTTGCCACACAGCTCTAGTATTTCAGCTTGGAGCGTGAAGAGCCCCATGAAGTAATCTGCTTAGTTTTTGTAACTATGAGGTGTCCTGATGGGGTGGCCTTATGTAGGTGAGCAACCTTTAATACAGACCTCTACACAAGCGCTAAAACCTCTGTATTACATGTTCATTAACTTATAAAACTGAAATACGGTAAAATAATTTCTTACAGAACTAGTCAAAGGAAGCAGGAATTCAGATATCATCTCATGTCTGACCTACTGGAGGAAATTTGCATCCACTGCTGAACTGTCCATATTATTCTAGGATTTTTGAGTAATGGCTATGGTACAGCTTTGGGGTTGTGATTGCATGTTTAAAGGTATGCTGTCAGCTCACATTTGCTTTTTAAAGATACATCTATTCAGAAGCCTTTTCCCATGGGTGCCTAGCTGTATAAACCACATTCATCTCTGTGATACTTGAAATTTTCTGAATATTAAATAATTGAAGTTTTGTGCCACATTTAGTCTGACCAAACAGAGCATACCATGGACAGCTGTTTGGCTGAAATGTTTACTTCATACTGTTCAAGATAGTTACCTATAACTTGTAAACAAGTGGAAGGTTATGAACTTTCTCTTTTCTGTAATACATTTAATTTTTAGTCTGAAAGGAGGTAAGTTAAAATTAAATTTTAATGAGATACAGACCAACTGTCTGTCTTAAATAGGTTGTACAGACTGGCATGTAAACTTGCATGTATAAGCTCTTTAACATTAGAAAAAAAATTACTTGGAATTTTTGTGAACCTTTATTGTTGAACCAGAATCTTTTGAGTATTTTAGATGAGATTTCCTGGAGGCAGATGTGGAAAAGGGGACAGAAGGTTACAGAAGTGTTGATGATGTGTCATGGATGGAGACAGAAGGCAATTTTCTGCCAGCAAGACACTCAAGCATGCGTGATTATGTCTTCACACCATTCCTGAGAGTTGACACACTACTGGAAAACAGATGACTCTAGATACATATCCTTGTATTGACTGTATTTCATGCTAGATAACGAGGGGCTATATATACTCTGAACTTTATGGGCTCTGAACGCTATGTGTTGTCATCTGTAGGGTGATACATAAACTTAGAAATGAAAGAATGGAGTCACTTGATGAATTTCAGATTTTTGTATCTTTTTAGTAAAATAGGGCAACATTTTAATAGCATTTAATAATATCTCTAGAAAATAGATTTCATATTTAAAGATCCAAAAATAGGAATATTTTGTTTCTGACATTTAGAGATGTAACCAATAAATACATGCTCTCCTAAATTTATTTTTTTTATTTCCCTCTTTCAGCTTTTGTTTAACTTCAAACTCCATCTCTTCAAATTCCTTTGTTGACTCCTTGCCTTTGCTGTGTCTAGAATTTAATTGCTGTAGTCTGGTATCCATTTCTCACTCAGAGTGTGATGATAGTTGAGAAAGGGCAACTACCAGTCATTCCTGCCAGATATTTTCTGCTTCTGCCTTCAGTTACTCTTGCTATATGGCTTTGCATTAGGCTGTGGATAGTGGTTCAGCAACTGTCATATCAGTGCAATCATGTTCAATTTCCTGTATCTGCAGCAAAGTAGAAAGAGTTGTGGGAAAATATAGACTGCTAACATGATGTCTGCCTAAATGAAAATGCATTTTATAAGATGTAGTACTCGCATGAAGACAGGTGAAAAAGAGAAAAAAATATAATTCAGTTCACTTTTGTTTTGAATGCAAAAAAAAGTAGCTCATTGGTGGTGTATGAGGAAATGTAATAAAAAATAAAGGTAAAAACCCCAGAGCATAAAATGTCTATTAATAGTAAAGAGATCTACATTAGTTCCATAGTCTTTAATTAGGAAACACATACTAACACATTAAAAAATCAATTAAAAACATTTAGCTGTTGAGCTACTTGCAGTCAACTTTCCACTGCCAGCAGAATCTATAACAGTCTCCAAAGAAGCCTTTACCTATGATCTCCACTGAAATTAGAGTGACAAACTTTGGTGTGCTGAACCATGTATTAAGTAAGGCAATAAAGCCCAAATTATGAAACTAACAGCTGCTAATCCCTGTGAAGACTGACAATGCGGTCATGGATACAATAAACTTATACAACAGCTTCCATAATCACAACTGTAGTTGAACAAATAGGTTTTTAGTCCAGCAGCAGCTTTAGTCCAGACTTGGGTCTGATGTAGGTCATCTGTGAGGAAAAGATGAGAGACCTGTGGCTGTTCAGCCTAGAGAAGAGAGGGTTCAGAGGAATCTTATCTTACTTGAAGGGAGGATGCTAAGAAAAATGAAGCCAGGTTGTTTTCAGTGATGCCGCCCAGTGACAGGCCTAGAGGCAATGGACACAAACTGAAATACAGGAGTTTCCATCTGAATATCAGGATACACTTCTTCACTGTGAAGTAGCTGAGCAAAGGCACAGGTTGCTTAGAAAGATTGTGGGCGCTCCCTCTTTGGAGATACTTAAAAATCCTCTAGACATGGTCTTGGACAGCTGCCTCTAGGTGTCCCTGTTTGAGCAGTGAGATTGAACCAGATGACCTTCAGAGGTCCTTTTCAAACTCAGCCATTCTGTGATTCTGTAGTTTACCTATCGATTTACCTCTCCTCAATAATTTCTCTTAGTGGTGGAAGAAAGGAAATTCTGAAGATGAAAGCTTAGAAAACCCCACCCCACCCCACTAATTATGGTACAATTTTAGTGATGTTCATATAGACGTGCAAGAGTGATTGATTCTAGTTTGAGGTTTGATGAGTGACTAATAAAAATGTCTTTTTATTTGAAAGCTCTGTCTTGCTTTATACAAAATATAAATGTTGGTTAGTTACAAAGTGATTGTTCCAGACCTGTCTCTAATCTACTCCTATACTTTCTAAAAAACACGGATTCTGTAGTTAGAGAAAATATTGCTGTCAGGGTCAACAGATGCACTAAAAATGGTGTGGTCATGGAAGCAACTTAGTTTCCTTTATAAAGAGTTTGCTTTACCTTGGGGCAAGAGTATGGTGGAGGCATGGCCAAAATGCTGGTCATACTCTGTGTAGTCTGTGATTGGATGGACCTTAAAGGGCAATGCACTACTTCTGTGTGCATTAAATTACATACACATAAGTACTTGCCAATCAAAACCTACCAGAAAACTTATGGCCTACCTGTCACATTACAGAAAACACATCTCCAGAAAGTATAGTTACATGCAATTTAGAAGACAGGCTAAGCTTGTGGTTTATTGTGTTCATAATTAATGGAAATGAAGTAAGACACCCTCCTGATGGAAGCTACTGTACTGGCTCATAAGTTATTTAAGATGTATCATAGCATAGCTTACACCGTGGGTATGCATTAGGTAACAATTCTAAGAAAGAACAAAATCCATTAGGAAGAGACATCCTCCAATATGACTGATACACTTCTCCTGTAAACTTCTCCATGAATCAGACCTTGTGTTTACTGCATATTTTAACCATGTAAACCAATCATATATGTTTGATTCAGGGAAAATTGGAAGAAAAATTAAGTTCTTCCTGTATATTTATATTTCATATTTTATACAGATTTTAATTTCCTTGGAAATATTTTTGCTATTGTGTTTGAACTGAAGGTTAATAATGAAAAATTTAGAGTTTTGCCAGCATTTTACTGCTGCAGAATATTCTGGTTCACTGTACTTTATGATGGCAGCATCCCTCTATTCATTGCTCATTTTAGATCAGTAAAAAGCATTTCAGAATCTTAGCCAATTAACAGCTCAACACAATTCAACTTACTTAATCTAATAATTACTGTATTTCATGGAATTTATTTTCTTTCCCTCTTTAAAGAAATGTTGATATTGAAATAGTACATAATTTTCAGAATCTTTATCATGTACATTCTGCAGTATCATATAAGCAAACTTCTAACAAAAAATATTCATGAGGTAGATTTTTACAGACTTTGTAATCTATTTGAGGCTCACTTTTATTGTCAGCTAGGGAAAATATAATATTTGCTTTTACAAAATTTAAATCATATTTTGAGAAACCTGAAAAAAAAGCTACTCTGGTATGATTTCATAGAAACATAATCTCTTCTACAGGCCACATTTAGCAGACAAGAAAACCTGGAGAGAAAATAATGAATGACAATATATTTTAAATACCAAAAGTCTTTGTGATAAAGTGGGAAACAGTAATCTTGTAATTTCAACTCACTAGTCTACATATATCCTAAAAAAGTACAATTACACAGACCCTAAAAGGTTCAACTGTAGGCACTGAATAGGTTAAGCATTTGACATTACTAACTTCCAGGTTGTTTAATTTCTCAAACTACAGAATTATGGAATGTTTAAGGTTGGAAGGGACCTCTGCAGAACATCTAGTCCGATGCCCCTGCTCAAAACAGGGAGACCTAGAGCAGGTTATTCAGGGCAATGTCCCATCAGGTTTTTAATACCTCCAGTAATGAAGATTCCAAAACCTCTCTATGTTCAACCACTCACTCTCACATTAAAAAATGTGTTTTCTTACATTCAAAGAACATCTTTGTTTCTCTGTATGCCCATCCACAGGTACTTGTATTGATAAAATCCCTCTAGCTTTCTCTTTTCCAGGCTGACCAGTTACAGCTCTTTCAGCTCTTTCAGTCCCTCCTTGTATATCAGATGCTTCAAAATCTTAGTTATCCTAGTGGCCCTTTGCTGGACTTGTTCCAATATTCCCATGTGTCTTTTACATTGGGGAATTCTGAGACAGGCCCAGCACTCAGGGATATAAAGTAAAAGCCACAAAAGCTCAGCAAAATAAGTGTAGGTCTTGGCACAAAATTTTCAAGGGTTTTCTGCTTTGAACTAGTTCTAGGCTCGCCCTCATTAACTGAAGGATGATTTGCTTCAGGAGAACATTAAGCTTGTTAGTGAAGTGCATTTCAAGTTTGGCTTCATCCTAGAAGAATCCATTTCATGTGTTCCAAGATAGTTTGCAATGTGAACCAAAGTAAAGTAGGTGGTGGTCTGAGATGTTCACTTCAAAGATGCACTCTGATCCAATCTAAACTGCTTAGTAAGTACACCCTCCAAGGCACAGACTTGATTCGATTGTAAAGGCCCAAGGAAAGGAAGTCTAGGTTACTTGATGACCTCTTTTCTTTGAAATTTAACTTGCAAGACTGTCTGAAAAGAAATTAATTTCTAATGCATCATCCACTCTTTGCTAGACAATAATAATGGTAAGATACCTTAGTGGGAAATGCAGAACTTCTGTTTCACTGAGTTTCATTCCTTTTGACATAGTGTCGAATTATTGGTGTTTCAGACAGAAAGTTTATTTGAAATGAGCGAACAATCACATCAACTGCCATTAGTAGTTAACTGACTAGAAAGTCACATAAAGGAAGTGCATATTCAGTGACTTTTCCAAGCCAGCAATGTAACTTCTACTCTCTCAGTATTTTTTTCTTAGATCTATTACATTATTGAAAAGCTACTCAAGTAATGGTGACTCTCTAGTAACTTCAGTACAGTTTGCATCAGACCTAACTTTCCAGACTTGCTCTGCAGATGCATATTATAGGAGCAGAAATGCAACAAATATCAGCAAGAATTTATAGATGCAAGGAATAAATAAGGTTGCAGAACTCCATACAAATCAGCACAAAAAAGCAGACTGTTTATTTTTAAACCTGTGAATAGTTTGGTATGCTGGAACACCCAGGTACATATTAAGAGCAGTAGTAAGGCCAGGACTGTACATGGCAGAACTGTCATTTACTTACTGCCTTACTTTTAATACCATAAGCCTCATTTCTAACAATAAACATTAGATCATTTAGTTAGCTTTTTATTTATAAGACTTTCAGTGAGCTATACCTCTGTAGTCAAAGTGCAGTAACAATATAACAATTGTCATTTTTCAGTGATAAACTGTTATATAAGTCTGACACTTATATTTCCATTTATTCAGGGAACTTTATGGATTATGAAATGAGTCAGAATACAAATATTTTTAAAAATGCAAATATTCAGGTATTTGCTGTTTTAAGCCTGGCATAAATACTTAATCAATTTTTATCATTGAATATTATTTGAAACTTGACAACTTTTAGCACCTAATATTTTATAGTATCTAAATTTAGTATTATATTCAGCAATTTCCTTACAGAGCACAATCTGGAAAGGATGAGCTCACTGTAGGAGGTGAAAATGAAGGGACATAGGAAAGGCAGGTCATTGTTTGGTTTGTTATGGTATTACTTAAGGTTATACAAATACATAGCATTTCAATATCTCATAAAAATATAAACCACAAAGAACAAAATGAAGAGAAAAGCAGAATGGCAACAAAGACCTTGCTCGTGATCAGCCAACATGAACTTTATGTGAATATGATGTTTGGAAGGTTATCTGTCTTTCCCACATTACTTTGGAACTGACCAGAACAGGACAACTGCGAATGAAAACAATGCTGCAGAAAAAATCTCCTCTGCCTACAGAAACAGCTGAAATAGTTTCCATTTTTCAAGGAAGTTAAGTTTGTGTATTAACACACCTACTATCTGGAGTCATCTTGCATTTTTTAAAAATATCAATACATGTTCCACAAACGTCAAAGTCTTCAATTCTTTTTCTAATCACTTTATGAAATAAATTGAGGTGCTGTGCTTATCTGCCATCTGGAAAAGTTTTCTCAAAATTTCTCCTCCAAAGTGCCACGACTCCTGGCATCAATATCAGATGCTAATTTTGACTACCTCACAGAATGTTTTCGTCTTTTCTTTCTTTTAAATAAGTTTTTATTGTTTCTCCCAGAAGCTGAATACCATGGACATAGATACCTAAAAACAACAATGGATAGCCACAGCATTCTGAGGCTAAGCAGCATCACTATAGAGCGCCTCATGGTTTCTGCGAGCTACATGTTCTACTGGAATCTATAGCTCCCTGACCTGGCTGGAAACAACAAATTACTTTTTTTTCTGCATTTCTTCAAGTCTTTCACTTCCTATCCCACCCTTCTGACACACCTTGTAAAGAATTTCTGTAAGAGTTAGCTGACCGTTCAACTCATCAAAATTACTGCATCTGGAAAATGTTGCTGGCATCACCAACCTCTTGCACGATACTGCATAATGATACCATGAGAATTAAACTGTTATAAATATAAAGTTTATAATCTTGTTGCCCTCTATTTTTATTTCCATTAGAACAGTAGTTTAATGATAACTATACCAGTTTTAAACTTTGAAAAAAAAAATGGTTCTTTCACAGCACTAACATTTACTAGAATACCTAGTTTTCAAATGTGCTTACCTATGAAGGCAGTTATTTTATATGTTTACTCTTTTATTACAAGAACTTAATTGGAAGTTTGCTCATCAGGCTATGAGAGTTTAATTAAACTCAATAGAGAAAACACTGAGAGGAAAAAATGCAACAAGCTTTTAAATGCGCTATTTTTGCTCTAATTTTACAATTACATTTTTCTCCCTGATTATCTTATATTAATAAACAAAACAATAAAAACCCACCTATGGATTCTGTTAATTTAAATATTGGTGTCTTTCAGGCTTATTTTGTATTCTCCGCTTGGCTTGAGTTTTTTAGCATCTCCAAGAGAACTTGGAGGGGCTTTCTTCATTGGACATCATAGCTGAGGCACATGAAAAATATCATTTATTTGCTGCTGTAATTGTGACTGGGGAGGGGGTCTGCTTGCTCACCACAGCATTAGTATTTTCTTCACTAAAGTTAGTGAGAATATGCTTGTACATCAACAAAAAGACAGGAGAACGGGCCCAACTTTTTAAGGGGAAACATGAAAATAAAAATTTTTACATTTATTAATAGAATTGTGTCTTATAAATGGAATCTGGAAATGAAAGAAGTAAGCTAATGGTGCAAGCTGTAGGCACTTTCTTACCTGGTAGCACTCTGTCCTGTGGAATCCCATTTCTCTTGATGAGTATTTCTTCACCTCAATGAGTTAATCTTCCACTCAGAGTGGTCACATGTAGGGCTTAAATGATGAAATTTTAGTCAACACCCTGAGAGAACTGTTGAACTGTTTCGAGTGTTAATGAAGTTTCTGTACCATTGCTTTTCCTCCAACAATAGCAACAGTTTAGTCACACACTTTGTCTGTCTTTTAATTTGGGGTATACTTTACCACTTCTGTGGCATCTGTAGACATCTCTCTTGCAACAACACCTGGACAAGTGTTAGGCATACGAAATATTTTGAAACTGTTGTATTGGATGTAGCAGGTTTTCTTTTTCAAGTAAAGGATTTCTTCTATTAGTCTTCTAGGATATTGAAAATTTTGTCAGTTACATACATAAATCTATCCTAAACCCCAAAGTGACTGTAGAATATCCATACTAAGAAGAAATACAGGAAAATATTCTGATCTCAGTTTAGGCCAGTTGTTGGATTTACACTGTTGTAAGACTAGAACTTGAGTAATCATTAGGACTCTATATAAATTTTTTTGTTAGCATATAACTCTCAGACAGCTACAGTGTGCAGATTATATGTTCCCTTCTACCCTTGCCTTGTAGCAGCATGTAAAAGCCTAGAGAGAAGTTACGGGTTAATTTAAAAGCCTGAGTTGCAGGAAGACTGGCAAGCAAGATGGAACAGATGAAAACAACAAATAACTGTGTCACATTGATTCTTTAAGCCTGGTTTTCTAGAAGGTGAAGAAAAAATCCTCCTGAGAAATGGAGAAATCAAAAGGGGGAAAAAACAACAAACTGGAAGAGAAATGGCTTCAGAACACAGAGATTCACCAGCAGAGAAAAAAAAAACCAACCAAGGAACTGATTTTCCAGAGTATATTTACATTAATTTAAACATTCATTCTCTTAACTTTCAGCAACATTGAAGCTGAAAAGAACATGGTGAACAATAGAGATTCTAGATATGAAATTTTGCTTTGCTCATACTGGTGTAAATTTATTTCAGTGAAAAAAAAAGTTTTATTATGATTTATTATGATGTAATAAGAGAGCTGTCAGTCATATTCTTCAAAAATATGTCTCTTATCTAATATTTTCAGAGAGGTAATTTTTTATACAAGCAGAAAATACAAAAATGTTGCTCTCACATCCAGTATGAGATGAAGACTTTTGAACTGTGGGAAGTTGTGTAGGGAAAAAAATTGCAAACTAAAAAAATTTTCAGAATTTGCAATACCCTTCAGTGAGGTTCATGATGGAGGAAAACAATGAATGTTTAAAAGAGACAAAAAGATTTTATATGTTCACCTTAACATGTCACTGAATCTGAGTAGCCCTTAGTCCTTTTAAACTGGAAAAGGAGGTTGAAAAAGGAAAAGGTCCCTGAAGAAGCCATGTGAATGTATGAGAGAGGAACTGGTACACCAAGGATGCTCACTCTGGAAGCATGCTTTCCTCTGCTTACAAAAGGACACTGCAGATCTCTGTGTCACACTGGGCACTGGTGGCCATATGTTTGCCAAAAAGTCAAAAAAAAAGTTTGAAAGGAATTTGCTTCACTTATTTTCAGTCTATCTTTCTGTAGAATTCAAGATCCAGAAGAAGGGATAATGTAGATTCTCAAATCAGAATAGATCTTTGTTGCACAGAAAACTAAGATCAGTTTTAAAAACTTTTTTGTCACCTCAGTTTTTCTTGAACTTCCATGTTTTGATCACTCAAAATACAGTTACAGGAGAAAAGCAACTTTGTCTGGATTGCAAACATCTCTTTCATAAGCAGGGGCGAGAAACATTAAGAAGTTACAGGCTTTCCTACAGTGTCTAAGCAGAGAAATGTTCACATTAGTCCTGTTTTGGAGGAGAGAAAAATACATTACCATGTTTAAACCCTGATTTCAATGGCATTCAAATAAATTTAAAGTAGTTTTCTCATGATAGTGTGATAATGCCACAAAAGGATCATTCTTAATCTAAAACTTGAAGTGAATTTCCCTAAGAATTTTCTTCCTGGTGCAAACTTCATTGAAGATCACAAAGCAGTTTAAATCTCAAAAAGTATTCTTGTCATAAAATGCAAACTAGAATAATTCACTTTTCACAAGAAAAAAAGAAAGAGTGGCTAAAACAAAATAGAAACGGACAGATTTACACAAAAGTCTATTTTTGTCAGCAGTGTCTCTGCAAGGAAGGTGTTTTAGTACTTTCAGTGACTTCCAGTAACCTCTGGTCTCAACCCTAAGAAATGTTTCTTTCTATCCCCTCAAAGGCCTGGCCCATCTGTTTCCTCCTTGCTCCTCTCTCTGGACTTTCCTGAGTTCTCAGTTTTGCTGACTTTTTTTTTTTTTTCCTTTCTTCTGTGTTGCACCTCAAAAAGTCTCTGCCTTTGGATAGAATAATTACATTACAGCAGCATGTGACTGGGAAAGAAAAGACTTCTGTTCCTTGCATGGATGTTAGTGAACAACTCCAGAACTCTTCCCAGTGACTTAAATTTTAGAAGTAACATGCCAAAAAGCTGAGAACAAACGATATGCACAAAAAAGTAGATGATCAACAAAGAGGAACAGAAGTTTCCAAAGCCAGTAAAAATATGCAAAAGAGGGCACCTCTTAAACCATTTCTGCTTTCATCTCTGCTTATGGATTTGCTGTTGGGAGCACAGGGTGAGGAGAAGGAATGTGCAGAAGATTCATGCACTCAGCACGTTGCAGTCAATATGTTGCAGTTTGGAAGAAAAAAGATAAAGTAGAAGTAATGATCATAAGACAATTCAGATCTGATTTACCTAACACCTAGAGAGCATCTGTGACCAGAATTGCTTGCAAGCAGGGTATGCAAGCAGGGTCTTAGCACTTAACACAGAAGTTGGCATGCAAGGCTTTCAGTGCAACAAGCATGGGGGTGGAATATAAGACTTAGTCCTCAGCACTCACTGCAATAACTCTCTCTGTCATATCTGAGACTCAAAAAGGAGTGAGGACAAAGTTATCCATGCTTCAGGCTTTAGGAAATGCTGAGTGTTCCTTCGTAATTCTCTTGGGACATACCTTGGGAAGGTATGCTCTGGCTGAGTTGCTGAGCCACTAGGTGAAAGGTTTGGTGGAGGACTTAAGCAAGTCATATGACTTCAGGGATGTCAAATGAGAGAAGGAGAAGCATTTATGGACATGCTTTTATACTCTTGGTTATGTCCTTGAGGGACAAGGACTGCTGGAAAGGAACTGGAGTCAGATAACAAAGCAGAGCCAGAGCGTATCTGCCAACAGCTTTACTAACCTAGCCAGTAGCACCTTAAACTGTGTTTTTTTGGGTGGTGGGGGATTGGAGATCAAAGGAAAAAAGAGAAAGGGAGGACCTGGGGAGTAGTCAGTCATGTACCCCTGAAGCATCCTGACGTGCATTAGAAAGAGCATTGCAAGCACATTGAGGGAGATGATTCTACTCCTCTACTCAGCCCTACTGAGTCCACATCTGGTGTACTGTATCCAGTTCTGGGCTTCTCAGCACAAGAGAGACATGGAGCTCCTAGAACAAGTCCAGCAGAGGGCTATAGGGATGATTAAGGGACAGGAGCATCTCTCTTATGAGGACTGTTTGAGAGAGCTGAATCTATTTGGCCTCAAGAAGAAACGACTTAGAGGGGACCTCATTAATGTATTTAAGTATCTGAAGGGAGGATACCAAGAATATGGAGTCAGGCTCTTCTGACTACATCTACAGGTGCCAAATAATAAAACATGAGGCAATGTGCAAAAACTGGTGCACAGGAAGTTCCACCTGAATATGAGGGAGAACTTCTTGACTGTGTGGGTGACTAAGCACTGGAACAGATCGTTCAGAGACATTTTGGATTCTCCCTCACTGGAGATATTCAAAATCGTCTGGATGTAATCCTGTGCAATGTGCTCTAAGATGACCCGGCCTGAGCAGGGAGGTTGGGCCAGATGACTCACTGTACTCCCTTTCAACCTTACCCATTCTGTGATACTGAGCCATATTAACAAAGTGTAGGCAGTTTGTCAAATGATTATCCCAATCTGCTTGGCTCTGCTGAGACAATATGAGATGAACTATGTCCAGTTTTGCATTTCTCTGTACAAGAAAGTGAAGAATACCAAGGCAATTAAAGAGCATGTATGAAAGGAGGCCTAGGAAGTTGACTTTGTTCAACTGGAAGAAAAGAAGGCTAAGGAATTATATCTATCTTCAACTACCTAAAAGGTGCTTAAGCAAAGGGCAGAATTAGACTCTTCTTAAGCATTGTGAAAGAACAGATATTGCAGCAGGGAAAATTCCAGGGAGCTAGGAGGAAAACTTTTTCACCGCAAGGGTGAGCAAAGAGTAGAACAGATTGCCTGGTAAGGTTGCCAAACTACCCTTGGTGATATACAAAATTGATGAAGATTCTGCAAAACGTGATTTGAACTCAAAGTCATTCCTGTTTTGAGTACAGATTTGAATCCCAGTGTTCACTCCAACATTTTATTTTATATTAAACCATTATTGACTTGAAATCAGAAAGGCTTAGGCTGTTGAGTGAAAGAAGATAGTTCCCTTCTATTTCCGTTCATAGAATAATTTTGTTTGCAATTTTCTCTTGCCTGGTGCTCAAACTTGAAATTAAATATCTCAGAAATTGAACTATGTCATTCAAGCCTAATTAAAAATACTGTGGAGGAGAGAAGGGAACAGGAAAAAAAGTAGAAGTTGAAATAGTGTCCTGATGCTATTATAATTTCATACTTGAACACAGATAAAACTCTCTTCAAAGAAGCTTTCACATATTATTTCATTCATCATTAGTCTTTTGAAATAATCTGTGCCTATTTCCTTCTGAGGTGCCACAGTGAAGAAGCTGATTTCGTATCTGTGAAGACCACACCTCACATTAAGTAGAAATGATCATGATATTTTAAAGGTTCTCCTAACATCACATGGTTTTCATTCTTCCTTTTATTATTTTCCATATTGCTTTTCTCATTCAGGGTTCATTCTAAGTTCTTCTACGTTCTTGCTGGATATTTTATAACTTTGATAGGCTATTTTCCTGCTTCAATTATTTTTAGACTCTCTTGTACATCCCTACTGACCTTTTTTATTCTTTCAGTATTTATTACTAGATGACGTGCATAACCTTTGGATATACATTAATTTAGCCTTAAATACTCTCTATTCTCTTCCCTGCATTTTCATCGTATTATTATTTCTCCCAACTTTCCCTGAGAGTTTCAGCTTTTTTGGGATAAGAATTCAGTTATATACTTGCAAATTCTTTCATTTCAGCATCCTATATTTAACCTAATTCTATTAATTTCACTAATGCTTAGAAACATATATATTCAAATAATGTGTTTTTTTAAAACCATTTTTCGAACTGTAGGCAAGGGTTTCTCCTTTAGTTTTTGTAGGTGTTAATCGACTTGAACATGAAAACAGATTTTACTCTATAAGGTACAAATGACAGTGTCCATGTCTCAGCTATCACAAGACAATGAATTATAGCAATAATACTTGCTACATTGTTTAATTTCTAATTATGTAGCCCTGAAATAAAGTGTTCTTGGTAAATGGCCACAATCTTTGTACTCAATTTGCAGGGTTTCAGTACTGAGATAACTGACAACTGACTCAACTCTTCCTGACTTGCCTGCAGCCTTATTTCCCTTGATTTAGCAGTGTCAGCAATCTCTCTGGGAGACCAGGTGTAGTGATGCTGATGGGAAGACCACTGCACACTGAGGAGGTGGTGATCCACACAGCAGTTAGCCCGAGCGGGCATAGGCATGTGCTGTGCTACCAACACATGTGCCATGGCTTTCAGGCTGGTGCCTTGCTGCACATCATCCCTTGCTGCACAATGAATGCAACCAGCTAATTATAACCAAGCAGTGTGTTGGCAGCTCCCACTTGGCTAATACATCTCCTTTATGTCTTTGCTTAGAAGTACAGCAAGAAGTTCTTGCGTGAACATTCTTTTTATCTGATGGTAAAAATAACTAATAGAATTGCTTGCCTTTAAAAAAGTTCTGTAAGAGTTCAAATGACCGACACAAAGTAACATTACCATGGACAGTACCTTGACAATGTTCTGTGCCCTGGTTGGAGCTCATTTCATATCACATAGCTTGGAGTTTCCAGGATCTGAAGGGGTGTAAAATTATCTATATTAACATCTTTTTAGTTTTAGCTCAAATAGAGAGTATTTTAAGGGATACTTTGAAAAATGTGAGAGTCTTTCTTGCTCAGACCAGAGTGAACCAACACCCCCTTGCGGCACCGCACCGGAAGCCTGATGCTAACTTCCTTTGCTTTTGTTTATCTTTGTGTATTACAACCACAGTTTTATTTAGATAACTGTAACAAGCAGTTGCTCAATGTAGAATGGGATATTTATGACTTTAATATAATTACACAAAGCAGAGAAATGCAGACCTGGTATAACTACAGAGATCTTTAGAAGCGGAGGCAGAGGATGCAGAATAGGGAAGTGTAGGCATGGGGCAATAAGAGATGAAGCACAAGTTTGGCACTAGAAACCTTTTGTATATAAACAACTCAGTTGTTAAGGAAAAGAAATGGAGATTTGTAGCTGTTAAAAGCATGTTTTTAGGGGTACCAGAGAGAACAAAGATGTAATATCTAACATACACAAAAGACTCCGAATACAGTGAGTTTGGATATAGCATAGCAAACCAATATAGCAATATAGCTATAAACCAATATAGCAAACCAATGAAGAAAGAGAAGAGTGTACAAGTGCAACAATTAGATCTGAGCTAATAATTATCAGACTCAAAAGATTTCAATTATACTAAGAGTTAATTCTTGACTTGTACATGAGGTGTGCTTCCTCTTTGACTATAAACAAGGCTTTCAGTGCAACAGATGTATGCAATTTGCCTGTCTGGATTTTAAGTACGTCTTATTTTCCAAACCTGGCTACGCATCAGTAGATGTGCACACATTTTTGTTGTAGACACGTTTTAGGCAGTGCCCGCCACATTTAAGCACCATGAAATAGAACTTAATAGGCAACATTTCACGCTTCTGGCTCTCTATGAATGAAAAAAATATCAAAACATATCCAAAACTGCAACAGTTTGGTGCAAAACAATGGCAAGTTTAGTACAAACCCCTTCAACATACATACATAACTGCAGCACTCTAGTACAGAGAGCAGTTTCACAACACTAGTGTTGAGTTACACTTGTAAAAATTAGGAGTAAATAATATGTGAAATAAGAAAAATCTACTCCAATGTATTTACATTTCAGTTGTGCACAAAACATTAAGGAAAAAATTCCTCTAATGCTGCAAGTCAAGTCCTTAACTGGTGTTGCAGAAAGTTACATACATTTCTAATGGTGCAAAATTGCCTGTCAGCATAACTGGCCACTGGATATAGGGAAAGCCTCAGAGCCCTACAAACAGTGTGCCTTTCCAGCTCCCTTTTCTATGGGCAATAAATATTTTCAGAATGTCCTCCATTAACTCCCCTTGCAGTTGTTGGCCACAAGGACAGAGAGAAGCCCACTCTGACTGATGGGAGGAGATACAGCAACATAGACTGACAAATGGTCAATGGGCTTAAGTTCATATATCATTTTCCTTGCCCTATGTGGCTGAACAATACTTGGCATGCAGCTTTGGCTCCAGTCCTCTTTGTTCTCATAAACCCTTCAGAATATTCTATATACTTAATGGTTTGGTCCTCTGTGTCAAATTTGTGCTATCATTTAATTTCTTACTCATTCTCTGAAAAAAATGTTATCTCCCTTTGTCTTCATTAATTTTTGGATATATATAAAGGACAAACATGGCATATGTGCGTCTGAAAATATGTTTGTACATATAAGTATGTTCTTACATGTAGTAAAAACAGGGAAGAGACCAGATATTCAAAAGTCATATGCTTATTAATAGATACATACATACACAGAATGTATGTGTGTGTATTTCCATATATAAAAATATATGCAAGTTTCCATATGCAAACAAGTGTTCATATAATAAAATACAACCCTACAGAATAACTGGTTTTCATTTAGTGTGTAATACAAAAACTAGGAGAAATTTTATGTTTGTGATCAAGTCCTTATGAGCAGTCAACAACTAAAACATAATTACTCAGCCAGTTATTCTGTTTCCAAATACCTCCATCTCCCACAGCCTCATGTGTTTCTTTTTATATGCTACCCATATATCTACTAACTCATTCAACTTCAATTAAATCAATTACAAATCCCCACAACATCCTAATTAGTGAAATATACTTAACCAAATCTATCAATTATTATTTTGAACATGTCAAAATATCACAGCTAGAAAAACACTCAAGTGAAAACTAATTAATTACTATCAACAAAAGAAAGATCTTTGCATCTTAAATACCATTGCACACATATAATTAGCTAATATATTTTAAATGGGTAAATTACATGGTGGGAAAATATTAATTAAAAGGTAAGTGTTAAATCTTTTTCTCTTACAATTGAATAATCATTATGGAAAAGCAGGTAGAAACACAGAGAAAGACCCAGTAGACAAAACAATAACAATTGCAACTGATCCAATTGTACAGACCTTGTGTGTGATGGCTCTTCAGGAAAGATTTGGGCATGTAAGCCAGAAGTTCTCTGTCACCGGCAATGTGAGAGAAGGTTTGATCCCTAGGTTTGATCGTCACTTGTGATCTTTCGTCACTTTGTGATGTTTTGTCACTTTGTGATTTTTGAGATTAAGATTAATGAGAAGTAGAATTTATTGCTTTTAGAAATATTCACCATACGAACACATAGGTTCTGACAGTAGTCAGAGGAATTTCACTCAAGTTAAGAGTCTCCTTGACAGGTTTGAACACTACTAAACCAAAATGTTCTGAAATTGTTATTATGTTCGCTACTCCTATAGTTCCCTAGTAATCTTCCTGTCTCCATTCCATTGACCAAAGAGAAATCACAGGTCAATATTCTCTGGCCCCAGTGATTTAACCATGGAGGAAAGGGGAGGGAGGTGCAGAGAAAACGTATCTTTCAGAGGCAGAATGAAGACCTCTTTATTTAAAGAAACGCTTCTGTCTTGCAACCCTGAATATTCCAGTGACTTCAAGTTCTAGTATATCCTTCCTTATGTGCTACTACATTTTAGTGATGGAAAAGCATTTTTTCCTGTCAAACCTACTCCAACCAAGAGACAACAGGCTACAACCAGGCTGTGTTAATGCAGATGCTGTATAAGAAGAATCTGAAATATTGGTCAAAGGAGACTAAAGTCCAATAATGACACTTTTAAACTTAATTCGAACTTACTTCTTTTCCTCCATCCTTATATCACATTTTTCTGATTTAATTTTGCTAATTATCATTCTTTCTTTATATCAATTAAACTTGCAACCTTTTCCCACCTCAACACCTAGTAGATGAAATATGCCATTGAACACCAACTCAGTTACTACTCTAGGAATTAATTCTGTCACTGAGTTGTGCAAAAGAACCATGTGATGTGACATTTGTATGCAAATTTAATAAAAAAATTGACCATAACTCACTCAGAAGCAGAGTACTTGGACAGTGATAATTGCCTAATTAACAAGACTGGTGGAGGAAGATAACATTAAAGATGTACAGTATTGTATGTGAGTATTGGTCCTGATTGGTCCTAGGCTCAGACATACTTCAGATTTCTTTTAACAGCTTCCTGTTTTTCATTAGTATTTATCCAAGGTGATGTTGACATTAAAACTAAATACATGAGCACAAAGTTCAGTCTGAATATGTTACTCATTGAAAAGTTTTCACAGTTAATTTGAACAACTGTGCAATCATCTGTTTTTATTTTTGACAATCTGCAATAATTGAGTTGTCTGATTATTTTAAAATACGAGTAGATAGCAGAACTGATTTTGTTTCCACTTGCATTAATTTTGCACTGGAGTGATACAGAAGATGCACATTGTATAGGTCATTTGCTCTTTACAGTATACAACAGTATCCTCCTCCATCTCCAGACAAATGAGATAATACCACGTCATAAAATTGATCTTATCAGAAACAATGAAATAAAACTGTGGTTAGAAGATGTACATCTAGTGGATAAAACTCAATCTAAAATTTTCAGAGTTTAAACAAATCCCAGAAAAAGGGACCATTTTACTTTTGAACTCTGAACACTAACAGGCTGAGACAAAGCTTGAGATGAAATGTAAACCAGGAACAATACCTTGCTAAAAGGAAATCAGATGAAGCAAGAAACATTTGATGAGGCAAGCATTGATTGATCATGTTTTTTTACATGAGGAAACCATTAAACAATCATACATGGTTCTGGTCCCTAAAAAGCAGATAATACTTTTTATCTGTGAATTTCAGATGTTTTCTTAGCATAATGTCTATCTCCATCTAATCGTATAGTTAAGTTTTGATTTTATTGCTGCAGGAATGGAAATACACTCTGGAGAAAAAGATAAAAATAAAAAGAAAATAAGTGATTTTTTTTCTGCATCAACAATGCTAAGATGATCTATTTTTTTCCCTATGGAAAGATTTTTTGGTATCTGTCAGTTTCAAATGAAATTCTTGTGCACCTTTTATAGACTGTAGTTTCTCTGCACTGAATCTTCTGTATTTCATACAGCATGCCATAGTCCTATCAAAACTGATCAAGGGTATAAGACAATCTAAAATCTCTTGCCATTTTCAACTGCTACTCTGAATCTATCATTTGCAAATGTGAAGAAAACAGTGGTGTCAGTATCCCAAAGGAGGAAACTTACTCTGTTAGCTTCTATAGAAACTGAACATTTTCAAGTGACATGCCACTCATATATAATATAAATGATCATGTGAAACAATTGTTATTCTTTACACAGGAAATCATTTGAAAAAAAAAATTGATGGAGGAAAAAATGCAATTTTTTTTTTGCACAGTTCTATATAGATGTTGTTAGACTAAAGGCAAAGGGATCAAAATCCTGCAATTTTTCTGTTATCATGTCTATTAGAATATGTAGTATGCACTATGTAGCAAACTGTCTTGATGTAAATTGGAGTGGTATCCAATTCTACCAGTTCTGTTATCACCCACTTAAAAAGCAGTTCTTTTTTTTTTTTCTTTTCAAAGTTGCCTATTTAAAAAAAAAAAACAAACAATAGAGAAAGGAAAAAAAAAGAGATGAAAATAAAATTGAAAGTATCTGAAAATAACAGAACGCATGTAAGTTTAGAAAGGAGATTATTTGGTGCTGATTGATCCCTGGTAAAGCTGAGTTATTCTCATTCAATTGGTGAGCAACAGAAATCAAGGATTTATAGCATGGCTATTTAAAGTTGATTATGAAATTATGTGTAATATAGAAAACAGTAGAAATACTGAGTTTACTCTTTCAAAGGAAGTAATTTGACAGAAAAAAAGTGAAGGGCTAATAAAGAAACTAAGGAGGCATGGAAAAGAGCTGCACAGTCACTGAGAAAAATTAATATTAATTGAATATTAATTGCTTTCTCCAGTTTAGCAACATAAAAACATGTTTATGAATATAGTCAATAAGGGGTTAAGATAGAAAAATTTGCATGCCAGAGTTTTTAAGGAAATCAAGAGTCAAAAGTGTGAGAAGTTTTAAGGAACTGTAAAAAAAGGGGAAAAAATAAAAACATGATGCCAACAGATGCACAGTTATATGAAAAATCATGAAGATTACGTATCAACAGTTTTAAAAGAAAGTAAAAATGGTTCTTAATTAAAATAATTTTTTGTGCTCTTACCAGTTTGAATTTCAATGGTTTCCAAAAGATACATGCAAGGTGAATTTTAATGGAGAATGGAGAGAAATCGAAAACATATAGCAAGTGGGCATAAACCATACAGATTTTCCAGAAAATTATTTAAAAAAAAAAATCAAAGCAACCAAACACTTTTGGAGTCAAATCAAAGTCATAATTAAAGTGTGTGGATAAGTTAAAGACAATATTATTTTAAACAAGTAGTAGGCCAGATAATAATCTGCAACCAAATAATCAGAACACATAATCAGAAGTTTGAAAATTTCAATATTTCACCTAGTCCATCCCTTTGTTCAAGGCCAGATTAACTATACCTTGTGTCACCCTGATATATGTTTTGCTAACCTGTTCATAAAGACATCCAGTTCTGGAAATGCCAGGCAATCCATCCTGGTGCTTCACTATACTTCTTACTATAATATTTTCCTTCATATCTAACCTAAATCTTTCTTGCTGAAATGTGCACCCATGAGTTTTTGTCCTATTTATCATGGTCATGAATAAGAGATTATTCTTTTCTCTCTGCAGTAATCTTTTCTTTTTTTGCTTTTACATACTTGAAATCTATTACCTTATTTCTCATTCTCTTCACTTCTTGATGATATACAACAGAAATTCATTCTGTTTTCTCTCATAGATCACGTTTTCAAGACCTCTCGATTATTGTCATTGCTCATGATTTCCAGAAATCTACATCTTTCCCGGAATACTCTTCCTTTTGTCTTAACAAGTGAATGAAGCATTGACTTTGATCATACCTTTTGTAGGTCAGACTTCTAGGTCATAATGCCTAGAATGGTATGGAGGAAAATGCTCACTTCTTTTGCTTTTTTTGCATAATGTACCTAGTCCAGATTTATCTTGTTCACCACCAGACCCAGAAATAGTCTTTTGCAGGAGTCTTGGTCATCATATGAATGAATTCTATGAATCATAGAATATTCTGAGCCAGAAAGGACCCATAAGGATCACTGAAGTCCAAATCCTGACCCTACGCATGACAACCTCAAGAATCACATCATGTGCCTGAGAGTATTTAAAAAATGTTTGTTGAACTCTGTCAGCCTTGGTGCCGTGACCACTTCCCTAGGGAGCAGGTTCCGGTGCTCAACCACCCTCTGGGTGAAAAAACTTTTCCTAATATTTAATTTAAATCTCTCCTGACACAACTTCAGGCCATTCCTTTGGGTCCTGTCACTGGTCATCATAGAAAAGAGATCAGTGCCTGCCCCTCCTCTTCCCCTCACCAGTAAGTTGTAACTGCAATGAGGTCTCCCCTCAAGTCTCTTCTTCTCCAGGCTGAACAGACCAAGTGACCTCAGATGCTTCTGATAAGGTTTTCTCTCTAGACCCTTGATCATCTCTGTTGCCTTCCTTTGGACACTCTCTAACAGCTTAATATCTTTGTTGTATTGTGGTGCCCAAAACTGCACACAATATTCAAGGCGAGGCCACCCTAGTGCAGAGCAGAGTGGGAGAATCCCCTCCCTCTACCGGCTGCTGATGCTTTACATCTCCCAGGGTATATATATGCCTGATACCCCCGAGGCCACAGTTGGCCGTCCTGGCTGCCAGGGCACTGCTGACTAATAATCAACTTGCCATCAACCAGGATCTCCGGGTCCCTTTCCACAGCACTGCTCTCCAGTGTCTCAATTCCCAGTCTGTATGAAGAACTGGTCAGTTGTTACTCTTTGTCTATTAGTTTATCTGACTCATTCTGACTAGGATCCTTGCATGTAACCCTACTAAATAACACCATGGTTTTACACAGAATAGCTTTATAATTTGTTAGAACAACATTGAATTCAGTGCATGTTTTTCAAAGTGTAGGCCACCATTACTGGTATTGTGAATAAGCTAAATAAGGTATGTCCCTGTTGCACTGAATATTTGACTACTCCAAAAACCAGAGCAGATCTCCTTAGGACCTCACACAGTAGATCTTACATGGTACAGTTTTCTGAACAGTTTATATTCACCTAATCCTTTCACTTAGTGATCCATAAGAATGTAATCTGAAAAAGTGTCAAAAAGCTTTATTATATTCAAGACATAGCTTGCCTACTTTTCCCTTTATCCATAAGGGTTGGAAGCCTGTCACAGGAGGACATCTGACAGGGTTGACATATTTGGTTCATAATAAATTCCCACCGGCCATTACTCATCTCCTTATTTTGCCCTAAGTATTTCGAAACAGTTTGATTGCTTTGCTCTCCAGCTGATATATAAGGAGTCAGATTATATAAGTATACCAGGAAACTCAGATATGCATTTGGTTTGCCTTAATACTACTGTTACCTAAAACAAGGGTTGGTCAAGACAGACAACCTCATCTTGCAGAATTTTGGATTTAGATCCTTGACTTGTTTTGTATTACTCTCATGGCTGAAGTGATGTGGAGGTTATGGGTTGGCTCCCTGCCAAACCCAAATGCCGGCCACACAGATTGCCCCCCTCCTAAGAGAGAGAGCAAAAAAAATGTACCAAAAGAGAATTGTAGTAAAAGTATATATATATGTATATTCACATATATTACAATTATATACAATCAAACACTATGAACATACAGAACAAGAACCCCAAAGCAACCCCAAAAGGGAAAAAGGGGGGAAAGGGAAATGGGACAAAAATGGGTAAAAACAACAACAGATACACACACTCATAAACTCAGGGAAAAGCTCCATAAGTAACTAATACTATAAATTCTCACCAAAATTCCCCTTAAGAGAAACAGTAGAAATCTCCACCTCTGTACGACTGAGACACCAGCTTCTCCGACAGGCCTCAGCTCACTAAGCCGACACAGAGACCTGATGTCCTCCCCAGCACACGAAAGGAAGAGAGAGAGAGAGAGAGGAAACCTTCCTCCCTATCTTATATACCCCCAATGTGAAGGAATGGTGTGGAATACTTCCTTAGTTATAACTTGGTTACTAGGGAAGGCCTAGACCAAAACCAAGAAAACTAAACCACCACAAGTGAGCATCATTAAATTATATTTTTATCAATTTTTAAAATTCTTTTAATCTTTCTTATCCATAAGGAAAAATTATTTCATAACAAAAGTATTTGCATGATAGTTATATATTATATGATAGCAATCCTATTTTATTCTTTTCCTGAATTAAGAAAATGCTTAGAATTGTACTAGAGCTGTCCTAGATTTCAGGGTTACTTAATCAACTGCAGCCATTTCCAACAACAGACATGCATTCTTGACATTCATGCTCAAAAGGGCTCAAGACTAATGAAAATATGTTGCACGGCAATGTGATAAGGAACACAAAGTTCAAAGTGCATCTATTTCAGATACTGGTGTGGTCTTTCTCACGGATCACAGCACTACAACCATAATGACTGGGCTCTTGTGATGGAGGCGTTTGTCATAACTCTGTGCCCAAGCCAGGTCTTCAGCACTAGATCTGTGTATTTATTCCCTTGAAAGAATTAAGATGAGGATAATTTACCTCACACTTAACCAGAGAAGTCCATTCTTTTTCCTGTATAACATTTATAATCCCATTTATATATGCATCACGCATTTCCAGCTCAACCTGATTTTGTTCTGATATTAGTTTTGACATATTTGTGAGTATATACAACACTGAAGAGATAGCTGTAAGGATTTGGGGTTTTTAATTTTAATTTACTGAAATCCCATGTAAAAGGTCAGCCTGTCCTTAAGAAGCCAGTATTTGCATGTATTTATTTCAGCAATACACCTCACAAATCCATCAGTCACAAGCCAGACAGAATACACTCCTGTAAATTTTCAGTGCTGCTAGAAAACCACTCTTTAAAAAAAGATATATTGTGGAAGTTGTTTTGAGTAAAAGATCAACTATAGTGTGTAGTTAAATGGGAAGCTGTCAGGTTGTATGCAATAAAATGTATTTTCTAATTGTAAGCCTTTAGTTAGCAAACTCCAAATTAACATGCCACAGAATACGCATTTTGATCCAGCAATCTACAAGATGCTAATGCCATTGAAATATTACATGAAAGGATTTCTTGAATTTTGTTTCTAAATTATTTCCTTGCAATTCACAATGTATAGTAAATATCTGCTAAGTCTGTTACCAACACTCATTACAATTTTCTTGATTTTTTTTTTTTCTTTTGCATCAATTGCCTAACATTTCAGAGAGGAAGAACAAATTATGACCAACTAACTTGAGTCTCAAGACAGCTCTGCAAAATCTTTGTACTGGTACAAACTCCCCAAATTTTCTATAAATATGGCCCTCACTTTGAAATTTCCTTGTGAGTGGGGATAATGGTCTGCTTTGCAAATGTGGTCTGAGGTTAAACATATTAGAGATTATGAAGCATTTAACTACCATGACAATGAACATACATCATATGAATGTGACAGACAAACAATACATAGAAAAATTTGATAAAAGAACCATCTGCACCATTTAACTCGTTGAAAGTAACACAGAAAAATGAGAATTACAGCTTTGGCTAAGGATTAATCTCTCAGTCTTACAAGCAGTATAACTTGGACAATTACCATTTACAGGCAATTTCAGAGTATATCCTCTACAGCTATGTAGTCCAAGCTGTGATTTGGGGTCAGGCTTTTAAGGTTATGTGACTGTAGTTCAACTTGCAGATCTATGCAGGTGTCTTGCATGATAGAAGTCATTCATGTTCACTCTGCTCTAGATGCTTTTCAACACAGCAACATCACCTGCAATTTAAATGAGCATATTCATGGGTCTAGTTTAATCCAGATAGAAATGAACTGTAAAAGAATAGATTAATCAAGACTTGACCTCTCTGCATCATCAGGATCAGTTCTAACATTTCCCATCCAGGACAGCAAAAAAATATGACAGGCTAATTTTTTCAAATTATTCTGGAAATCTATACAAATACACAAGGTATTTAGACTCTCAATGTTTTTTTAAGGGCATGTATTTAATTCAGGGCAGGCCCATATTTTTTCACATGTAAAGAACTGAAATCAAAAGAGATTATTTACAGTCCTCTCTGTAATGCAAACTGGAAGTAATGGGTAACTTCAGAGCCCTGTCATGAATATTTCTTGCACCATGTAATATACAAATATAAATAATAACAAAAGATTGCGAAGTGCTCTGCAAAGTCTACCAACTTTTAGAAGAACGACGTATCACTTAAAAGAAGGATTTACAATTTTAAGGGCAAGTATGTCTTCTTCCCCAAAACCCATTACCCCACACTGTACATACAGTCCACAGTATATTCCTCATATCATTCTTTTAAACCAGGGAGTTGGCTGTCATTGTGTGGTATGCCACTATTGGCTGCTGTGCCCTTGTCTGCCCTTGCCCTCACTCAGCTTCGTCCCCTTTCCCTGCAGCAGCTGTGGCTGTCATCCCAACATGGCTAGTGAGCTGAAATAGCAGGACTCAGCAGGCACAGATGACAGCACAGTAAATAGCCATTTCATTTTCACCATTAACCTGGCTCTTCCATTCCAGCTGAGTTCCTTCTGCAACAAATAGCTGTTACAAAAAGACAGCAGATGGACTCAACAGTAATAATTTTGGTTGTCCCACGGAAAGGAGAGACTGTGGCCTAGTCTGTGTTAGGGAAGATCTTAGCTTCATTGGTGCTGCATGGAAAGAAACATTTAACACTGAAAGTTAGATGCAAGGGATATAAAAAGAAATTATCTAATTCACTGCACCATGATGAGGAATCCTCTGTGTCACTGACATTTTCATGAGCTCCCTCTCACATACAAATTGCTCCATTATTGTTCAAGAGACCAGCATGCCATTCAAATTTGTTAAATTGAATCATGCTCAAGACCAACTATCAATGCAATTCTCTAATTATTAAAATGGTAAAATACAACCTCCTTGTTATACAGAGTAACTTTATCTCTTATTACATAAAGCTGCAAGTAAAAAAAAAATCTGTTTTCCTGCAGCTAGTAAAAGTATAAGATACTCAGTAGCAGTCAAGAACACAATAACAGAATCTGTTACAAATCCGTAACTGATCATTAGAGCTTGAAGCTTGGCTAATCACGCGTTACAAGTCAAATAACCATTGCTTTTAGTTGGTGGCATTCACTTTCTTTGCAAGTAATTAGATAATACATGTGAAAATAAATTTTTGTTAAGCATAGTAACATTACTAAATGTAGTATGAACTAATGAAGAGATCCTGACATGCACAAGGAAGAAATACTTTGCAGCAAAGGCAACACAGTTTATAGCATAGAATCTACCAGAGCAGAAATTTAAGTTTTGCTCAGTCTTTCTGTGTTTTGTCCTCTCTCCTAAGGTAAATTATTAGTGAGAGGATTAGAACCCCAGAGTCAGCAGTTGTGCCAGAGTATGTGAGCCATACAAATGGGAGGGGTGGGGGGCAAAGACAACTCTATCATGTTGGTTTGTTACAAGGCATCAAATAGCAATCAGTCTGGGGCACGTAGGAGAGATTGTGAAACCTGGGTTTGCTCAGTCTGAAGAAAATAAAGATCTTACTGTATTTCCTGGAACTACGCATTGTGGGGAGGGATGTAGTGAAAGCATGTACAGGCTTTTCTCAGTGTTGTATGGTGACAGGAAGAGAGACAGCAAACAAAGCTTAGACATAGAGTAGGAAAAGCTTTTTCATTATGAGACTGGCCAATCATCACAGGTTGCCCAGAGAGGCTGTGGCTTCTTCATTCTTGCAGATATTTAAAATGGGACTGGATGGGGCCTTGAGCTGGGCAATCTGATCTCACGTGGCTGTGCTTTGAGAAGCTGATTGGGCTACAGACTTCCAGAGTTCCCTTATAGCACACCTGTTTCCTCCATTCAAGGAAAAGATGGCCCTGAGTGCAAAGCTGAAGGTAACATGATTTTTGTGACAGCTGAATTCTTATGTTACCTATCTTTGTACAAGCAAAAGGTAGGGTAATGCTCAGGTGTAAGTTCTTGCTGGGTGCGTCAGGAAAGGGAACAAGACTGAGCAGCCCATGGGAAAGTCCTGGAGTCCTGAAGCAAAACACAACTTTTATCAGCTATTGAGTTGCCCTACAACAGCATTTCTGCACTTCTACTAGGCTGATGCATTTCTTTGAACACTGTACTGCAGAGACACCTGCTCAATTAATCTTGCATAGAGGAGATGGCTTTTCTAATTCCCTTAATCTATAGCAGTAGCTCTCACCCCAGGCAAATATGCTGTTTATTCTGCTCTTTTCCCCTTCTAATATAAGACTTTAAATAATGCCACACTTGCAGAGATTCTAGGAAGCCTTGGCAGACAAAAAACTATGACTAGTATTAGAAAAAAAACCCCACAAACAAAAAGAAAACCACAAAAATCCAAAACAAACAACCCCCCCCAACATATATATATAATTGAATTCAGATTCTTTTCGTAGTACTAATAGAAGAAAATAAGACTATAAGGAAGAAAACAATTAATTGCTTAACATATAGTCTGATGAGAAGTGTAAATTTGAAGGGTGAAGTCAGGAAAGGAGGACTGGAATTGTAGGAATTCACATACTGACATTATTTATTTGTATAGTTGCGTGTATATTTATATATATATATATATGTATATTTATATTATTTACAGAGATGAAAATATTTCCCCTGTAGAAACTGCACTATGAAAAGGTAGGTAGAGAGGAAAATGCAGGTGCATAATAATGAGGGGCAAACAAAAGTGGGCAAAAAAGGGAAAACTAAAAAGACTGTCATGAACAACGACAAACCTTAATTCCTCATTTATTATAGTTTCCTTTATATTTTTCCTTATTAAAAACTGTAAAGAACTATGTAAAAAATTTTGTAAGGCTAAGTTACTGGCTAATATTAATGAGATGATAATCAGATTTTAAATTAGAAACTGTCCTCTCAAGAGGAGAGTAGAATCTTGTTTGGAATGAATTTAGATGGTAAGTGGGGAAAAAAGTTATCTTGCTAATGTTTGTGCCCAGTCCTCAGAGGGCTCAGAAGCCTCAGTTCTGATTTGTTTTAATTGCAGGGGGAGATGTTAAGTGCTTTGTGGGACTGGGTTCTTTCAGTATGATATTTATAAAACAGTAACTTTGATACAAAAAAGAAATTCTTAACCATCTAAGTGATCAGAAAGTCCTAATATGCTTAAAGTAACTTGCATATATCTTAATGTTAACTAATAATACCTAGGGCTGCAGATGGCATTGATATATAGTAATTTATTTAGACTCTGTATAGGCAGTGGGGTTTTTTGCCAGAAAAATAGCTTACAAAATTCATTGAGACATTGACTTCTGAGAAGATGATCAGTTCTAGTTAATTATGTACCCTCAGGGTTGATTTTATCAAATAACTCCTCTCAACCCACTGGTAGTTTTTTCCCATTTAGTACTGTCTCCTCCAATGCTAAGATTTAAAACAGAATTAATTGCTTTGGGACATTGTTGTTATAAATACTTTGAAATTAAGATCCTTTTTTCTTTTTATAAATACTTATATATGCATACATGTTTTTCACTCTGAGTTTAAGGGTTGAAAATCTGACCTCGTATTTGCTATGCATTTTAGTTTGAAGCAATTCTTTAAGTATGATGAGCTGAAGAATGTCTCCTATAATCTTTGAAGAGGAGAATATAGAAACCTTTATCGAACAGAATAAGAAACCCTTATCAACAGTGTTCTATCCATCCATTTATGCCCCCAGGTATTGAAATAGTGCTAAGAAAAGGGAACAACTGAGTCAATTAACCCAATCATTGAGACTGACCCACCTACTCTGCTTCCTCCAGTTTAGATAAAGAGTAACTCCTGAGCCTTCTAATGCTCATGTTGCAACAATACTCCCTGTGTCTGTCTCCAGGCCTTGCATTTGGATTCAAAACTAATTATTTCTACAAAGTTCTGTACCTCATGCTGGTTTTCCTCTGGGCATGTTTCTGTTATAAAGGAGGAGAAAGATGGCACACTAACAAAAAAAAATATGTTGGTTTTTGTTACGTGTTTCCTAATTTTATTTTATTTTTCTATATCTGTTGTAGCTAGCCAAGGATTCCTTGTGGGGGAGAATTCAGAATTTTGCTGTTTCCTTTTTCAAAGCTTTACCCAGTCTGGAGAATGTATCACCTTTTGTAGCAGTGCTGTTACACAGGCAGTGGTGACAGGGATATCCATACAACCGGTAACTATAGGGATAATATTCAGTACGATATAAAGCTTTATGTTGAAATTTCACAGTGATACTCGTTGAAGATTTTTGCAGAATATATATTCTTTAATTCTCCCAAGATGGCATGACCACAGGAACTACTATAAAAAATTACTAAAACGAGGTACCTAGAACAAACAGTCTCTCTAAGAAACCATGCCATAGGATATGGTGATATTAGGAGAGAATGTGATTTATTTGCAGTGAGATGATCATCAACACATTATTGCATGCTCTTAAAATTGTGCTGGAGTGATGCTTGAGAAGAAACGTAGCAGTAATAATGTTTGAAAACGCATTAAGAAATATTATGCACATATAAAGAGCAACTTGAGAGCTATAGGAAGTTCAAGAACCATGAACATTGTAGCTCCATTACTGTTGTTCTCTCCAACAGTATTCATCACAATGTTGAATCTTGTTTCAGATCATGACAGAGTAACTTAAAAAAAATAGAAAAAAGAAAAACAAGAAAGGTTTCATAAGTAGGAAAAAGGTTGATTGTGCACTTCAGACAGGAGCTAAACATGAATAATTAAATACAGGTACTTTGTCATCAGCATCTACTTATGAAACCTTGGGACATCTGAATAAGTTCATGTTTCTAGAAAGATTGACTAGAATTAATGTTTTAAGTTATATCCTTTCTTTGAAATTTGATAAGACAGTAAAGAATCCTACAGAAGGATAAAATTCACCATTGAATGTTCTGAGTTTTATTCTGATGAAAACCAGCAGTCCACAAATGTGCCACAGGATTAATTTACATTAGCTAAAGCATTAACTGCATTTCAGTGCTTTTAAAAATGTCAACTTCGTATAAAGCAAACAAGTTCTGACTGTCTAATATGTAAACCTCTAAAAGTCTATTCAAATGATCTTAGTTACATCCCTATTCAAGGGAATGGAACCAACATTTATAAAATGTAAAAAAACACTTGTAGGAGGATATATTTAAATCACTTGAAGGTTGAGATCACTAATGTTTTCTCTTTGGCTGCTTATGTTGCAGGGCCATATAGAGATGAACAACACACTGGTATAAATGTATTCTCATGGAATTTATAAGTCTCATGATTGAAATATTTCTACTATGTAGGTTCTCTCACTGTGTTTCCTTACTTTTGAGAACTATATTGAGCATATCACTCAGTGACCTTTAGAGAAACACGGTTGGAAGCAACAGAGCCCTGGTTGAAGTACCCAGTACTTGCAGTAGTCAAACACCTGTTTCTAGATAAAATAACCTTCTGTATTATTATACGATTGGATTGAAGTTTTCCTGGAATCTGTGTTGGCAAAGCATACCAATCAACATGTGTGTGGTTAAGAAACCAGATGTTAACATTTTTTCTGACTTTAAAATCTCATTTGTAAACAAGCAAAGTCATGAAAGACTGAAAAATTTTATAGCTTTATTTGGGAATATTCACAGTCTGATAGATTTAAATGTGAAGAAAAGGAAGGCACATCTGGAAGTGATACAGGCCAGTCTTATGGGCAAAGCAGGACTAATTTCAAAGTTATATTAGTTTGTTCAGAGCCTTCTCTAGCCCACTTCTGAAATTTCCAAAAATGGTGATTCCATAATTTCTGTGGGTAAACTGTTCCTGTGAGTGTGTTGAGCCACTTTCACTTTGACTAATTTCTTCCTAATTCCCAATTCAAGTTTCCCTTTTTGTAAACAGTGAACATTTCATCCTGTTGTTTTGCTGTGCAGCTCTGAGAATCTTTCCTATCTTCTCTGTAACCCCTTTTCAGGTGCTGCTACATTCATCTCCTCTCCTTTTCTTCTCTTCTCAAGGATAAAAAAAGCCAGGTTCATTTACCTTCCCTCCTATGTGATTTCTTTCTTACCTATTCTTCCTTTATCTCTTCATTCATGTTCTAGTAATCTTGAGCTTCAAACATACAAGACCCTTAGACTTACAGAGGATAATGACATGAAAAGTAATAAAGTCAAGTGCTCCAGTTAAAGATTCACAACAAAGCATAGATATTGAAAACATTGTGTAGGTGTTCCTTCTTTTATTTTGAACTGTGGGTACCAGAGCACTAGAAAATAATTTTTCTATGGTTTTTTATGGTTTGTAGAATAAGGAGTATTTAGAAATAAAATGATATCACAGATTCATTGTCAGATGTATACAGAAGTAAATCCTTTGAATTTTTGTTGTATGTTTTTCCCTTTTCCATTACTTCCCTTCAAAATATCCATAAATACATAAATACAGAAGGTCAGGTGATCACTGTAATATTTTGTTCTGTTTTTTCAGTAGTCAACAGTAAGACACTCTTTGTTTGACATTGGTAATGTAATGTGGAGAGTTTTTGTGTGAATTTAACTTTTGCTATCCTTGCTACTTTGGCAATGATGGCAAAAACCCCTGCTCTAGTTTGCGAGCCATACTAGTACAGTTATGAAACAGAAGCTCAGCAGCAGAGACAATTTCTGTTGCAGGTATTACATTTTCTTGCTGGACAATCTACATTTTGTTTGATCGACTTTTTCTTATTGGGGGCAATATACTAACACACCTCAGCCTTTATCTTGAGACATCAAATATTTGAAGATTTATCATCTCCAACTTTGTTGTCAGTTAAACATCATCATCATCATCATCATCACAATAATAAACCCCCAACAAACAATCCCCCCCCCCCCAAAAAAAAAAACCCAAACAAACCAACTTTTCAATATTTCCTTACATTCCCTCATTTAACACTCTGCTACTTCTGCCCCAGCTTTCCTGTGGTTTGCGAACCAGAAAGGGGAACATTTGTGTGCTAAGAAATGGTGTTATGTGGTTGTATCTATCATCTGGCTGATGAGACTGTGATTACCATTGTCCCATTGAGGCACGTGTGCTTGAGTCCAATACTGAACCCAGCAAAAGCTGGTCTCTAGGCTTGCTAGACAGCTGCTGGGATTCACTCAGTTCAGATGAACAAATAATTTGTCCCTAGGAACTGTGCCACAGAAGGTTCAGATTTTCTTATGGACTTTATACAGAGTGTCTTTCTGGCTGTGAAGTTTTACGCATCCAAAAGAGTACAGGGTAAAAACCATAATTTTGCCACTATTTAGTTATGCACACTATAGTATTGATTCTTTTTTTTAAAAGTGAAGCTAATTTTTTGCTATATTTGCACTTTTAAAGTTTGAGTTCCATTGAATTGAATTCTTTTTTCAAAATGATTTTTTAAGGGTGTGTTCAAATCGTGAGAATTCTAGGGACCATTCATCTTTTGATTTCTATTCTTTATTATCTTAAAAGACTTGTTAGAAGGTAGAATCATGCAAAAAATAGACCTATTTCTGATGTTTTATCATCATGAAGGATGTTCTCTATTTGAACTAGTGAACACTAATAATACTCATATATCTCAAAACAGGATGATATACAGCTTCCATGGGATTATTGGTAAATTAATTTTTACCCTATTACAAGAATTTGCAAGGAAAACCATAAAGCACACATCATCTCCTGTAGGGATCACTATCTAAGGTAGAAGTCAGGAGCTGATGGAGCACCATGCAGATTTATCCACGTGAAACTCATTACCATCAAAGTAACTGTCTTTAAAGTAACTTTTTAAATATGAATACAGTGTACTATTTATTAGAATGATAAACATACTCTCCCCAGTGACACAGCACAATGTCTTCTCAGAGTGAGTTTAATTCTTATAAGCTGGAAAACACTTGTTAGCTGTAGAAGGAATATCAATGAAGAGGTACCAGGAAAACAGGAAAACAAAAACAGTTTAAGAAAAGATTACCTTCTCCTTGAGCAATTTAATTCATCTGAGTCATCTTTTGCTGGAGTGGGGTTTTGGTGCTTATAACTCTCTTGGATCATGAAACATGCCAGTAACTGACAGCTTAATTCTCACAGATGAGAAAGTTTCTTCAAGACTCTGAGTTCCTGGAAGAATTTCCCCTTCAGTAATGACTGTTTCCCTTCAGTAGTACTGCAAAGGAGAATCTTTACTGCTTTCAGTCCCTCTGCCATCCAGCAACTACAGATGAGGGCTGGAAACTGTACTTACTGCCTTTCATAGACCACCATTCTTCAAAATGAGTCTGACTCAGGAAATAAATGTTGTAAAAGTACTTTATACAAGTTCCAAAGTTTTTTCAAAAACTTCATTCTGTATTTTGTAGGTAATCCTGTTACAACTTATATTTTATATAATCGTAGAATTTATGAGCCTGAGTGATGGAGCAGCACCCAACTGTGTGATGCTGTGTGAACACAGAATAAAAGGCAGTCTCTCCATCAAATAGCAATAATAGTTACTTTGAATGAGCACTGTAGTCTGTGTGGCATTTTGACATAAATAAAATAAAAACCCCACATCTGTTCATGGAGTCATTCTGCTTCCAAGACAGGTAAAGTGATTGTTTTCAGCCTGCTCATGCTATTTTTCATTTCACTGAAATGGATCACATAATTGCATTAGTATATCTAAGAGAGCTGGTAAAAAGAATAATCATCTGAGCCTTAGTGCTCTTGCTTTGAGCATAACATGCATATTCCTTCTTCTGTTTTCCTACATGCGTGTTAGAAATATCGAGTAGGAGAGCCTAAATACTACTTTAAAACCCAATTGAAAGATTTAGAATTTGGGTGCTTGAATCAAGATACACCAATGAGAAAATGTGTTTGATTAGTTGTAAAATACAGTATCTAAATTTTGGAAGTATGGCTCCAAATTTTGGTGCTTTTATGTAGGACAAAAGATAACAAATTGTCTTTATAGGTGTAAGACGGAAAAGGACTCCATCTGCACTTAAACCCTCGAGACTCTCGGTTTAGCAGGTACTCCCAATTTCTGTGGGCAATGCAGAAGAAGGCAGAAATAGTTGTTTCATTTGTAACTGCAGCTGGTGGTGCATTTCTCCTCTTTAACAGTTTTATACAAATATTTTGAATTTCCTACTATTGTGTTAGTCAAAGTGAGGGTTACAGAGGGGCTTACGTGTTGCCTATACTATTCAGTCTGTTGCCGTAAGGGGAAAGAAACNAGAACAAAGGTGGGGAAACATCTTCTCCCCCCACCTTAGGAGAGCAAGGGAGGGAAAACCCACCTTTGCAAGCAGAGCTCTTCTGAGTTCCCCACCTCCACTTTCAGGGGGGGAACACAGGGCACCACATCAGGCTGGGCAGCAGAGTGTGTGTATGTGTGAGAGAGAGAAATGTCAACAAGGTGTAGAAGCTGGGAAAGCTCTCTATCTACGTGGCAGGATGCTAGTTTTATAACACTACTCAATTATATCTAAAGGTTGCATCCAATCTAAGAAATGTCCATACCCAGAACTTCCCTTGGGACCGCCCCATGGCACGCCTCTCCTAGAATTGAGTTGGAGGTCTTAAGACCCTTACTTCATCCTTTATCATCATCTTCATGCCACTTTCACTTATTGGAGCTTCTCCAAGGTTGCTGGACTTTGCTTTCTTGTTTTGACTAACATTGTATGTAATTGTCTTAGCTCTGGTACATGTTTCCCAGGCATGGTGTTCCAGCTATTATCTGACCCTTAAGGCAGATAGCACAGGGTTAGAGGTTGCTAGCTACTCTAAATGCAACAAACTACATAGAAGTATAAAAATCCACAAATTCATGAAAATCCTAAGGCATCAGTCTTTACAGTCAAGAGCAAAGAGTTAATTGATGAGATAGAGGAATAAAGCAAGAACCATTTAGTGAGCAGGTTTTCAGCAAGGAAGATAAAAATACAGTATATTTCTACTTAGTATAATTCTACTTTTTTTTAATGAATATGAGCAAACTATGTTAATTTGCATCACTGTATATAACTGAACATCTGTGAAAGCCTTGATAGCGATATTTGACTGTCTATAACAGCAGTTTGCCCTAATGTTAGTCTGTGTGTCACTGGGACTCTGAGGAGATGTCAAGTAACATTTATCTCAGTGAGAATTAATTTGTGGTAAATAAAGCTTAGTTAGTTCATGGCAAATAGTCCTTGCTGAAAGTCTTTAAAACTTTAAAGAAGGACAGTAAAGAGTTGGAAATGTAAAGTCCAAAGTAAGGTATTCATTCTAATATTTGAAACTCCTTCTTTGCTTTCCCTTTAGGAGAGAATAAAATAAATCTCAATGTTTCACAAACTCTTTGTGTCATAATAAAGGTGGTCAAAGATTTTCATTATAATAGGAAAAAAGAAAATAGTTGAACTGGAGCAGTATTCCACGAAGTTTAATTTGCCACAAGAATACTAATATTCTTCCTGAAGGACCAAACAGAAGGAGTATGCAATGTGAAGACAAAAAAAAACCAGATACCAAACAGGTTGCAGAAGGTATATGTTTTAATTTTTACACTAAGGACAGTCAGGAAAACCACATAGTACTGTTGGCCACTTAAAGATCTAGAAATATTTTTCCTATTTGGAGTTGTTTCTAATACCTGCTTTTTTAATCAAATTCACAGTCACATTGTATAAGAGATATTTTCACCTGGTTAAAGCAGACTTTTTAAACAGAAGGCAGAATAGTGAGCTAAAGAAAAAGTTGGTTGACCAGATAAAGGGGCATTGGACAAGGAACAGAAGAAGGGTATTAAGTCTCACAATATCAGGTGCCAGGCAATACTGTCTGAAGATTTCATCAGGAACTCTCTAATTCTTGTGCTGTGAAAAATAGAAATAATGACATAGATTTCTCAAGGACACTTAGATATCCTTATTTTGCTCATTCTTTTCTTTTCAAGGTCATCTCTCGGTATACAACCATGAAGTGCAATTGTGCTGCACTGCCTCAAAAATCCCAGAAAATGATTGCTCTATTACACCTATCTGTTCTCCTGGAGTTGCTACCAGAAAAAAAAATTGCCCCCACCTTCCCAAGATTATTATAATGTCTTATTGTCCTACTGTTTTATTCATCAGATAAACCTAATTACAGATGCTAACATAATTTCTGGCCTGTATCACAGTTAATAGGCCTGATTTTGACATGCTTTTTGGGTGGTATTGCTTCCTTTTGATCAATACCATTTCTCACTCTGGTGGTTGTTTATTTCTAAGGAGTTCTGCAGGATGGTACGTGCGAGTCTTTTGCTACCCAGCACAACCCAATGTTCAGACTTTCACAGAACACTTCCCCATGTAATCTCTGCTTGTCAACAAGGCAGCAAAAAGAATTACTGTGAACAGTGGAGATGAACGCTTGGAAGAGACCAGAGAGCAGCGAGGAAAGTTTGAAGATTCATGCAAGAATGTAGGATCTACAGCCAAGTGGATCTAGCTAAGGTGATTGTGCAAAACTATGATACAGTCCTGTGGTCTGTGACTGAACAATATGCTGGGATGCAGAGACAAAGAAAGAACATTTAGAAAAGTGATGGAGAAGTGAGAAAAAGTAAAAGAGAAGAAGTAGACAAAGTAAATGCAAAAAATATGGATAAGTGTATTAAAAATTTTATCTTTCTTTGTCCTTGGATTTTTCTTAAAAAATAAAAGTTTCATTCACAGTGTACGAAGATCTTTTAATATATGATTTTATTGAAGTACACATCCTATTCTGTAATGCTATGCCTCCTTGAATTCTTTTTGAGGGGGAGGTATTGATTGTTTCTATTCTGTTTTCACTCTTTCATCTTTTTAAATAGCACATGGAGAAGGTTGTAAGGGGTGAAAAAGTAAGAAGGAACACCTTGGTTTTAGAAAAGTAGGAAGGACCTATTTGGAAAACAAAGAGAGAAATATTAGTGGATGAGTCGTTGTCTTTTCACTTTTTTGCTGTGTACTTTTACTGCTTTGCCCTGTTCCTTTCACTTCTTTGCTTTGCAGGTTGGGAGAAAAATGAACGTAAAGACCAGGCTCTGCCCTGCTTGCCTTTATTTCAAGCAGTGTGCCAGTTTGTTTCAACCTGAGAACTCTTCTTACAAGTCTGTTATTTTGTTCTTTGATTGCTCCACCACTGTTCAAATTGGGTTTTTTCCTCCCAGTTTGTTTACATTTCCCCTTTGTTTGGTTCATCTTTAATGATCTTTTAAAATACTTGCTTTCTCTAGGAGCCACTAGCATCTAAGCTTTGGCTTTTTTCTCTTCTTTGAATATATGTTTAGGAGTTTATTTTTACATTCTTTTGTTTTTCATTCATCCTCTTACTAAGGCTATTTAAATTCAAAGTTCTTCAATACATTTCAGATTTTTTTTGTTATGGGATGTAAGTCATATTCCCTGCTGCATTTTCCCGAAGAGCTTTTTGACCTTTGAAGCTGCAGTTCAGAATAAGATTATCAGACAACTCCTGCTTTGGGATGCAGAAGTTATATTCCATCCATACTTATGACACCTAGGTAGTCTGCTTTTGGGTCCACTGATTCAGGTGGTGCTGTAGCTGAATGTTAATAGTCTAATTTAATTATTTAGAGTTGTTGTTGCTCATCAAATTGTGCTTTATACAGCCAAAAGGATGAACTTTGTGATGGTAATTAGGGTAAGTGCAGGTCAAAGCACCTGAAGACCTGCCCCAGTTTGTACTAAATGGTAAATATTTTCTGAGGGATCATGTCTGAATTCACTTAAGTCTGTCCATCCTCTCATCTACCCTTCACTATCACCATAACTACTCCTGCTAAGCACCAGAGGGTATGCTGGAACCTGGATCCTAGCTGTGTCAGCATTACAGCTGCATCAGGACTGCCTTTTTTCAGGGTATGGAGGCAGAATGGAAGAAAAGATTTTAGGATATGATTGACATTCCCTGTTCACTTTGCACTATTGTCTGTTTCAAAGGGTTGTATTTGTCATGGGTATAGATAAAAAAGGAAAAAAATGGATTGATTCATGCTATATTTTGAGATGCTTCTATATAGTTTCCCTCAATTGCTGATAACATAAAGGAAATGCACAAATAATCCAGTTCAGATGTATAATTCTGTTCAGATGACATGACTGCCCAAACAAGAAAGGACTGAAAAGTGTATTTTACTTTTGCCTGTAACAATTACTTTTTATTGTATTTTTGTGTGTGTGTGTGTTTTGTTTGTTTGTTTGTAGTTTTAGTTTTGTGGGGTTTTTTGTGTTTTTTTTTTTTTTTTAAATTGGAAAAAATCAACTAATCTCTGTTTCTTTTGCCTTTCTGGAAGTAGTACTGTAGAACAATATTAGGGAATTGAATGTAAAAAAGAAATTATTTTATTGTCATTATTTGTTAGTTGCATACATGGAAACCCTGTTGTAAATATCAGTCCAATAGTGACAGCCTTTTAATGGGCTTGTTTGTATATCAAGCACTAACAGCCTTTGGCCAGACTTTTAAAAGTGATTTTGACACTTAAACAAGCAAATAGCCACAAAAGTGAACCAGGTAGGGAACAGTAGCACTAATTCAGAGCTAACACTAATCTCCCTGTATGCCTAAACTCCCTAAGGCATCTATGTTTCTACAGCTGGCATTTTCAAAGAAGCCTAACTGTTGCTGCCAACAAATGAGAACCCTAGCACAAGTGGAAACCCTGGGGGCCTTGGGAACAAGATTTGTAATGTAGGCAGGAGAATTTCTATCTTGCCATTAATGTCTGATTTCCTTAGTGTCCTCTGAGGGTGCTGAAGAGATGTTACTTGTCACAAGTGGAATAGACAAATAAAATAGAATGTCTAGAAACCTCCTACTGTCTTGGCACATAAAATGTGTGCCTGAAATCTTACATCTCCTCACAAAACATGTGCTGCATGTGCGCGAGAAAGAGCAGATTACATGGCGGGTCATGTGCCAGGGCTAAGACGCTATTGTGGAAAACAGTGGTACGACATCCTTCTATGTCCTGCCAGCTCCTCTCTTCTTCTCTGGCAGCTTGTGCACATGTAAGCCTGCCATGGCACTGCTGATAGATTCAGGGCACTGTGGAAGAACTGGATACTCTGATAAGAGAGCTCCAGACTGAAGGCTGACGTGAGGCCTGTGCTCAGTATATGTGCTTTGCTTGGTTTCTGAAGGTCAATGAGGTCCATGATTTTTAGAATAAGTAGCAAAAAACTAATGTCTTTTTTTCTTCCACAGATATGTTATTTGAATTGTGGGAAATAGACCTATGTGATACATTGTCTTGCTGCTTTCCTTGGTTGGTTGCTATTACAGCACTATTTAGCTATTGTCTCATGGAAATAACGATTTTGGTGCAGTGTGAGAGTATCTGTGCTGTAGCACCAGAGGAACTGGAAGCAAACATCCAGGTGAAGATATAGTGGCTCCTATCTGGGAATCACTGCCTTGCATGTAGCAATATGCCTATTTGTTCCCCTTATCCTACCATGTCCAGCTTTTCTTTCATTTCAGTTTTGAGAATTCCCTTATAATATTCAACAATTATTTTTATATTATTCAATAGGTTCTAGCAGCCAACCAGACATAATGAGTGCTGTTGATTGTCTTATTTTTCTCTATATGAAGATCATTTTCCCATCTATTTCTGAATTTTGTCAGAGATTCAAAGCTGACGCTGGGCAGCATTGTAGCTGATGGTTCTGTGGCAGTAGTGGAATGGTTATTGTTGGTACTGGGGCCTTCTATCCAAGGTATAAAATGTACATTCTGTGATTCTGCAAAAATAATTCCTAATTTTATTTAAATGGTATTTTCAGTTCATGAATAAAATATTATGTGTCATCATGAAAATATAAATATTTTAGTATTTTTTAAAAAGTAGATTTTTACCCAAGAGCAACAATTCCTACAAAGATGTACATTTTTAAATTCTTAAATTATTGACTTAAAGTTTCATGTTAAGAGACACTGCTGATGGGGGAAAAAAAAAAAAAAGAAGAAACCCTGGGGGAATATGTTCATCATTATCCATCTGCTTTAAAACAAAAAAAATTTTCTCATGTTTGTGTTTAAAACAATCAAACAAACATACCCTGATTCAAATCCAGCAACTAGAATTCCAAGCATCTCCTCCTGCCTGCGGCACCTTTTTATAATTGATATATGAACTTTGAATTTCACCTGTAAAATGACTTTGTGGTCTGAGATATTCTTCCTACTCCCTCTCTTTCCCCACCCACTTCCTCTGAATTATTTTATATCCAATTTAGACTCTTTTTCAGCAGGGAGTCTTGCATATGAATTTTGCACTGCTTTAAATCCTACTCTTCTCTGATGCATATTTCATGATTTTCTTTTTCTCAAAACCCCAAGCATTCTTCACAAGAAGGCCTGAGCACAAACTATAAGCCCCTGTGGTATACCTATCAAACATAAAACAGTGACTTTCCAAAAGAACTGCCTGTGAGTGATCTGGTAAGCAAAACGAAAATTTTCAACAATTTTGAAGACAAAAAGGTGTACATAATAAGGCAGTAATTCTCAGAAAGTTACAAGCTATACTGTTATGGCAACTACAGTCGGGGAAATTTAAGACTTTCATAGTTTCTTGACAAGGTCACTTCTATTCCTAAATTGTCTGTCTAATGAATTCAGCAATCCCCTAATCTCACAATGAGGGTGAATATTGAGGAATTTTAATGATAGAAGCTGCAATGACCTTGGATTTAGAAAAGTTGAGTTTGGTGCTAGTTCTATCCCAATCTTCCAGTTGAACAAAGACAAGTAACTTCAATGAACATATACCTATCCTGATCAGGATTTAGGTGTGAAAGTTCTGCTAAAATTACATCTTGAGTATCTCTGCATCAACAGATAATCAGTAACTGGGAATTAGTGTGTTTATCTTCCTCAAAAAGTGTTAGAGGATCAATGAATGAAAGTTGTGATAACAGTAACTATCAAATTCTTAAAACTGAACCTTTTTTCCTTTAATCAGAATAAATGGGAGACTTGTAGTTGATTTTAAAATAGAACAGCATCTAACTCTGGAAATGTAAAATTACTAGGCCAGTAAATTAATTTCTATCTAATTTAGGTATAAACAATTATGAGCTCACAACTCTAAGACTTATGTCTTGGTATCCAGTAATTGCCTACTCATTTCTGAAAATTGCTTCAGAGTTTGAAAGCCTTTACTCAGAAACATCCCGGAGTTAAAAAGACTGGCTGACTTGTCAGCTTAATTTAGGTCAAAGCCAAACCAAAGGATGACAATCTCTCTCCCTTGCATGCTGTCCTACCTTGCAGTTTCATGACCTTTCATATGGCAGAATTTGTAATTAGAGAAGGGAGTAAAAAGGCTGTTGTGAGTCAAAGCTTAAGGCATTCCTGATTTGAACAATGACACTGTTCCACATTTATTGTGTCACAACAACTTCCACATCAAATTTAAACAGTTTGCACATAGAAGCTGCATGACCCCCAACAGCAGGTCCTGCAAAGTTATTCAAGGATATGGTATTCAATCTGCTCCTTTTTCTTTTTTTTTGGCCGTTTCAATTGTTTATAATATAGCAAAATATGTGTAACAAATTTTCCTTCATACCGGTTTATTCGCCTGAGTGATATTTCTCAGATATCACTGAGGGAAAAACTTGGACATAGTGGAGATGATTTTCTGGCTTTGTTTAGTCCAGATATGGATCAGGACATTCTGGTTTGGTTGTTTCTTTTGTGGTGTTTTTTCTTTTTTTTCTTTTTTTTTGGTCTAAATCATGTCAAGTAACACATCAGATGTCAGAAAAGCTGAAGACTAAATAGTTGAACAACAATTTCTGTTCCCTCACAGCCAGTTATATAGTTATAAAATTGCATAGGCTTAATCTGTGAGTCCTTCACTCTGCACTAGAAGAATAGTGTTATAGAGAGAATGAGGATACAGCTGACACTGCCAGCAGATGGATTAATTTGTTGAGCTTCCTGAGTTTCACCCTGGATGGGGAGAATCCTCTGAGTCAGTTATAGCCATTACCAACCTGAGCTCCTATTTGTCATTTTGTCACTGATGAGATTGCCTCAGTGCTCATCTCCTCTGCTACTGTACAAAATCAAACAGGCTTGCTTAAACTCCTGTGGCTTAATCTGACCAGTCTGGCTGTACCCCTGCTAGCTAGAAGCAGTCACAGAAGTAAATGGCTGAGAAATATAGCCAATAAATGCTAGGTCCTTAATCTGTTTCACATTTATATTGACTAGGTGATTTCAACTGCAAAATCAGGTTTAACAGCTGCTGAAAGTGGTCTAAGCTCATTTTCTTGGCTTTGAACCAAAAGGAATTAGGAGGGATCATGGAATCACATGATCACATGTGCACTTAGGAATTTTCAACTTGCACTTAACTGTGCTTCCTCTCCTGAATCCAAGATATGTGCACATTCTTCCTGAGTATCTGAATTATATTTAGTTTGAGACACACAGTTTTGGAAATCCCTAATATTGTAGACAAAGACGGATTTAGTCCTACTTTCTCTGAGATTAGACAGAAGGCCTGATCCTAAAAACAAAAGGGCATGAAAGTACATTAGAAGACGGTATACAGATAAAACAGAAATCTTTACCAAGTTGCCTAGACAGAAAATCCTGTCTGCACAGGCAGTCCTCTGCTTTTCAAACAGAAGCTTTTCCTCTATTTATAGCCCTACCTGCCCTTCCTGATTGACAGGTGTGCAAGAAAGACTTTTTGCCTTTTTTATTTTGTCAAGTCATTTCCCACCATGAATAGAATATCTGCAACAATAGGGCTCCGTCTTTTGTATAACTTCTATTTCTGTGTTGATGCACATTGAATGGGTAGGATTTCTTTCTTTTATGCTGCTGTAAATTAGGAAGAGAATCAGGCCCAATCAATTAAAAACTGTAGTAGTATAAATTGGGATAAGTAGCAGCTGAGTTTGAAACAACTTAAGTTCATAACAAATTTGTGAAATTGCTATGACAAGGCATACTGAAAGATACTGATGTCACAAAGATATGTCACATGATTTTGTTTGAATTAGAAATTCCTTCATGATGTAGAGGCAAGGACTAGCACTCTCCTAAAGCCCAGGACAATTCCTTAGTGACTGTTCTTCATTATGGTTCTTCCTTTGGTTGTTTTAAATCTTTTAGAAAAGACGTTTTTCCACATTATTCTTACCATCTTTATAGGCTGTTCAGAAGATTTTTCATGTAGGAAGAAAGCTTACCCTTCATTCCTCCTTGTGGATCATGGCAAGCTGTGCAGAATTCCTATCTGTGGTGAGGTTCATCAGCTCTAAATTATTTAGTATTTTTGTAGGGTCTTGCTTACAATGTGGATTCCAAAGTCAGTGAGGGTAGTCAAGTTTGGAGAGCAGACCTTGCCTTGAAGAGACCCTTGGGCAATATGCTTCAACACCTATATGTCAATAAAATTACTCAAACAGGTCCAAGTAACATTTTGATGGCAATCTCAGGCATGAGTACAAGACTGGGAGAAGAATTCATTGAAAATAGCTCTGCAGAGAAGGAATTGGAGATTCTCATGGATGAGAGGCTAGACACGAGCCAACAGTGTGTGCTCGCAGCTCAGAAGAACTGTGTCCTGAGCTGCATCAAAGAAGTGTGGCCAGCAGGTCAAGGGAGGTGATTCTGCCCCTCTATTCTGTCCTCATGTGACCCTACATGTAGTACTGTGTCCAGCTCTGGGTTCCTCAGCCCAAGAAAGACATATATCTGCCAGAACAGGTCCAGAGGAGGGCCATGAATATGATTAGAGGGATGGAGCACCTCTCCTACAAAGACAGGCTGAGAGAAGTGGGGTTGTTCAGTCTGGAGAAGAGAGGGTTCCAGAGTACCTCATTGTGGCCTTTAAGCATTTTAAGGGAGTTTATATAAAGGAGGGAGAAGGACTTTTTATATGGAGAGTTCGTGAAAAGCAGCAATAGTTTAAAACTGAAAGAGGGCAGGTTCACTACACTGCTAGTTAGCAATAGGGTGGGGAAAAAGACAGGGGACTGGGATCTCTATATACAACAAGTCTGGTGTATGCGTATTACTTCACCAGGCTGTGTTTTACAACTTTTGGACTTTCTTGTCTCTTTCCCCCACACCGAGAGGTCTAGTTCTGCAAAGAATGTTTTAAGTCTTTTCACAACCTGCTGTTACCTGCTGCAGAAATTTCACTTCTCAAGGCAGACCAAAAAAAAACCCAGCACAAGCAAAATAACATGAAATTTCCACACTAAAAATATTCTTAGTATTTCCTAGCTGTAAGGCTGGTCTTTGAGTGAAAACAATTCTAAACCCAACTTATTCTCTTTCTTCTTGCCATTGTTCCATTTTCTCCCCACAGTGCCTCATCCCTGGAAGTGTTCAAGACCAGGTTGGATGGGGCTCTGAGCAACTGGGTCTGGTGAGTGCCATCCCTGCCCATGGCAGGGCAGTTGGAATTAGATGACCTATAAGGTCCCTTCCAATCCTAACCGTTCTATGGTTCTTTGATTCAATGATAATTTTGAGGACACAGTGCACTTTACTCATGCTTGAATACACATTCAATACATGTACATTGATTATCTATGCATTTATTATGCATACATTGAATAATTATATTATTTATAAACCATTTGCATGGTATCCATGATATGGAGGCATACACCTGAGAAGTCATGAATTCTCTGCCACAGAGGGTTGGTAAGTAGTCACCGGCTACTCAACTTACACCTGTATACATGAGAAGGAGGCAAGTATGTGGATCACTTCCTTCTTATACAATAGTCTTCTGGCTGCATCTCTTCATCCAAGCAATTTTTAGCAAAGACAATATAAAAATGCAAATGAAAAGAGTTTTTTAAAAAAACCCAACCAAACAACTAAAATCAGGGCTTGCAGAAGAATACCACTGGAAGCTGCTTTATTTATCCAGTGTAAAACTCACTGAAGCTATAAGGAAAGTCAGTGTGTTCTCCAGTGATACTGACTGAAAAATATATAGTCAGCCAAGCTGATGAAACTTATAGATTTTAGAGCCATTAACTTTGAGTAAATATATATACATCCATCCAGGAAGAAGAAAAAACAGAAATAAGTAATTTTTTTTTGGGCAAGGAATTAATCTTTGATAAATAGATGAATTAAGAAAGAATATGAAGCTGTGTGGTCAAGAAGGAGGAAAGACAGTATCAAAATAAATAATGAAGCCTCCCAGTGTGAGGACAAGTAGAAGTCAGATGCAGACATGAAGAGGGGAGACTGATAAAAAACCTCTTTCTGAGTATTAATGATAAAAAAGGAAAAGCAATAGTTCAGTTCAGACACATTGTTTGTTAATCACTAAAGTAATTTTGAAGATGACTGGGGAGTAGAAGAACATTTTTCAAAAATCTCTACTATGTATGCATTCAAATAACCTGTTTTATAAGATATACTGTATTGAAACTGACTGATACTAGAATATATGATCACTGAGTCCCATGTCTAGTAAAAGCTAAAAACCAGAAACTCACACATTCAAAGAATACAAAATTAGATGAGCCTGACTTCCTCAGTGTACTTTGCTAAATATTACTGTGAAGCTTCCTTTGAGGACTTAGCGTAGAGCAGAGGCTTCATTATTACATGTGATACGTACCCATATTCAAGGAAGATAAGAAACTTTGACTTAGATAAGAAGGTGTCACCTTGGGGCCAGACACAGAAGTCTGTATTTTCTGCTCTACTGGCTATTTGGGCAACTAGTGCAGCAGAACCACTTTATCTTTGAGGGTATCTGATCACTTCAGAAATGGGTGTTGTAAAAATGGCAAGTTCTGTCTTCAGAACATTTTCAGAATAAGCTTACTTACACTAAGTTTGTCTTCAGTCAGTTGTTTTTATCCAGATGTTACTTTCAGCTAGTTGTAGAGATAAGGAGATGCTGGTTTGTGCTTCTTATAAAATAAATATTGAGTTATCACTGTGTTTTTTGCATTGAAGTTTTTCCTGCCTCAAAATACATTTAACTACTAATAGACCACTGTTAAATAAGACAGGAATAAATCTTACAGAGCTCCAAAGCTGAGGAGGTGGACGGGAGAACTGTTGCTATAAACATACTTTGAGCTAAGTTAGAGAAAGAGCTGTGATATTACCCTTTCCTTGTTTTCCTATAGCTTTAGAAGTGGGACCAAAATATCTGTCAATTGATACTACTGAACACAAGGCAAGGTCCCACAGAAATGAGAACAATGGCATTTCACCACCAGCTTCTACAAAGGAAGAGTTTTTCTGACCTACATTCTCATAAGTCTTTTAAGATTTATAATTGCTGCAATTACCCTCCCTGTACTTATTTTCTACTGTGTGAAATCCCATGTAAGTTTCTTAAATTCCTGTGTGAAATCTAGGAGAATCATTAGACATTAACAGAGCCATGGAACTTTTAAAACATTTTAGAGCAATTACTTAGTCCAAAAACTTGGAAGTACACATAAGTGAACATGCACACCTGTCTGTACTCCATGAAAACAAAACACGTCTACATTTGAATGAAGTGGGAAATGTTTATCTCTGCATTTATATAAGCTAAATAGGGTTATTTCTGGCTCAGGTAGAGTACATGCACTCATTTTTGAAAGCATTCTGTACCATATGGCACCTATTATACTAAATATTGTCTATGAAAGAAATGACGAATATTATATTAAAATTATAGAAAATGTGAAAAGCTATTGGAGTAATAAGGATTATTTGTTTTGTTTGTATCTTAAGAGATAATCACATCATTAATCTGCAACAGTCACACATGTAAATGAGTTGCTCTCAGTGCATCTGGGGTCTGGACCAGCAGATGGCACTGCGGAATAATGATGGTTTTTGGAGGGCGATGGGTGTTAAGTACCTCCTATTACACCACACAGACTACTAAACAATTTTTGTCTCCCACTGATTTCACCAGTTTAATCCTGTGAGTCACATTTTCCAGGCTTACTTACTGCTGCCAGTGAAGGATATACTGAAACTGCTGACACCAAGTACTTAATGTAGTTTATGTTATAGAAATAGTAATCTCCTATATTAAATTACTTGCTTACAGAAGATACCTTTTCCTAGCAAGTTTTCTGTCATAATATTTACCTTCAGATCATCAGCTCACATATTTGCCACTTGAACGAGCTGTCAAACTGACACAGCGATCACTAGGGCTGCCAGTAGTCATGGTGAAATTCAAGTCAACCCCTCATCTGCCAGACTACCAGTGAAACTTGTCCATTTCCTAAACTGAGGGTCTTCTCCTTCTGTCCAGACATTGCACTCATTTCCACAGATCTGGAGCTTGCCTAAAAAGAGAAATGAGGTTTTCCTGAGGAGCGGTTTTTGAAACTCATTTGGTGCTTCAAAAGGCAGGCAGGTTTCTTTCCACATCACAAATCACCACCAGTAACAAAGTTTCTGAGGGCTAAATTATGCCCTTAGAGGTACCTGTGTGATTGTTTTGCCTGTAAGGGTTTTGAACAGGTGTAGCTATTGGGGCTCAGTAAGCAATTCTGCCGATGATCCTCAAGATGGAATAGTATCCAGCTGTCTCAAATAGTTATGTTACTTCTGTAGGGCTAAGAGAAATAAAAGCCAAAAAAAGGTAAATGTTTATTTTTGTCACTAAAGGAGGTAGATATGCACCTAAAATTACATGAGATTTGATCTATTCATGAAAATGGTGCCAATGTTACTGTAATCCTTTTCTGCAGGAAAATTATTCTTTTTTTTTTCTTTTCTTTCTGAGAATCAGACTTTGCAATGTACTATATGCATTCTCTGATAACCTTTGAAACCCTTGGACCATCACATATCTTCTTACAGAATGTCTTCAAGTTATAAGATTTAAAATATTACATCTACTCACTGAATGGGTAGCCCAGAGACCTGGGAAGCATGATGGGCAATTAATTACAAGAAACAGCATGTTATAGCAATGAAGAGTTTAGGATCTGAGGTTTTCTGAAAAGAGTACATATACTGAAAAATAAATATTTTCCTTTACCACACAATAAACTTTGGCTACAAAGTACTGTATCTAAGGCTGTATTGAAAGAAGGGGGTTTGTAGACTGAAATCTGTCAATTTTAAAAGTAAACTAACCATGGTATCTGTACTGGATTAGCCGTCTAAATGGCAGAATGAAGCCTAATTGGGCCCTACAGCACTTCTACTGATGGATGTCACGACTAACATGCCTTCATAGGCAGGGGTCAAAGATCCATCTAAGCCCAAATGGTTCACTGGTTTAATTGGTTCAGGCATATCAGTTTTTCTAGCCAGCAAAACACAAGTGTGTGGTAAGGACAGCATCATAATTGACTGCCTATGGGTCTACAAATTAAGCAGTGGGATCCAACCCATTTATGGTCGGATCAAATGATGACAGATTTCAGGAAGAATTCAAAGGAATTTTCATTTGACAAGGCTGCGTCTACAGAAGAAGGATGCAATGACTGTCACTCAGCTGCTGTATCCCTTGTGGTGTCACAATCGTAGCTTCAGTCCTGCAGTCACAGCCTTTTCCCACCTACTGTGGCCCTGTCACAGTGTCATTTGTTGATACCTGATTTTGGGACCAGATTTATATCAGGATCCATCTGACAGTAGATCCCAAAAGAGCAATAACACTCTGAGGAAGATTAGAAAGCAGTCAGTGCCAGGCACTGTCTCAGTGCTGTGGCATGTCTCATTTGCAATAGAAATGGTAGATTTTGTCCTGTTCTGCCACTAAAGACGTTTCCATGTGGAAGATTGCCTGTGAACTGGAGCATAAAAAGGAATTTGCTTCCCCTGACCACTCCCCACCCTGGATCAAGAAAGTGAGCCAAATTAATATGCATAATATGTTTTGGATTAAATGTAATTTTATAAATTTAATTTGCTTGCACTAGATAAAATCCCATTAATTAATCTCTCATTGAAAGAAAGTGAATTACAGATATATTTGAATGTTTGTGTCTCTTTAGTTGTTTTAGAAACTCTATCTGACATTACATAGTGTTTTATTAACTACTCAAAAATTAATTAGGAAAGTTTTCCTATTTTTCATTGAATGTAATGGGAATACGTTGAAATTTCTGAGTAAAACATATATAGAACAATTACAAAATAGGAGATGCAGTATTTCAAAAACAACTCTCACTTTTTACTCTATATATCTGTAAAATATCTTCATGAAATACTATATTCTTTATGATTTTTCTCCAGTCACTAAACACAGACTCTTTTTCTTTTCTTTTTTTTTTCTTTTGCAATTAGGTTTACAATCTCATCATGTATATTTTCTTTACTATATATAATATTTAAAAGCAGCAGGAACACAGCTCCTGTAGCCTTGTAAAAGCTGTGTGTTAGAAATGCAATTGTACTCCTGGTAATCACTGACCACTGGCATAATGGCCAACATCAATGCAAACTGGAGAGTCCTTCTGCTTCTCTCTTCCTCAATGATTACCTCCTTTTTTAAGGATGTTGCTTCTTTCTAGCTGGAATTTGCCTCTTTACTTTTGAGTCCCTCGTATGTGCAGTGTTTTGCATCAAATGATTGGTATAATAGCAGTGCTTTTCCCACTATTCTTTCAAGTTATCATTTTGACTCAGTTAATTCTACAAAACATCTGGTCTCACTCCTTCATCTGAAAGGCCAAATCTCCCAAAACACTCAGACATACCTTATTTCAAAAGATATTTAGAACTGATATTTTCACCTCTTTCATTTCTATTTGAAAAGATATTCACAACTGAACTAAAGAATTATCAAGCTAGACTAAGCAAATTGTATATGTAGTAAAGCAAGGAACCCACAGCACTTTCAGTTTCTTTAGTAGACAATTTCTGGACTCATTCATTGAGGATCCTTGTCTATTTGAAGAATGACTTCACAGCATTGAATGGGATCCAAGGTTTTTCTAGCTCAGTATCCATAGCAATCACCCAGTGCACTCCTTACATTTTTGGGTTTCTAACTGAAGAGCTGCATTAAGCATATCTGAACATTTGAATTTTCATAGTAATGGTTAGATATTTTTCTAAGTGTCATTAATGACCCGACAATCAATTTTGAATCTTGCTGAACTTTTGTGCAGGATTTCTCTTCCCCCTTCCTTCAGGGATAACTTCCATTTATCAATATGCAAGGGAAAAAAAGAACCACTGTGCATTTTACTATCATCATTTTGCCCATCCTTTTAGGCCCATGTGAAGCAACTAACAGTACATCATGGGCTTGACCATCCCAAGCATCTTTGTGGCATCTGCCAAAGTTGCTTCTCACTACTCGTCCCCTTTCCAGGCCATTAAGCATCATGACACCTACTCTTGTGCCTTGAGGCCCCCACTATCAACCTTTTGGTAGGACTGAAAATTGATCATTTAATCCCACTCTCTACTTTCTGTCTCCAAGCTAGATTTGATCCATGTTACAAATCTGGGCTATGACACATCCTGGTGAACTCAATGGAGATATTATAAAACTTAAAGCTAGGTACGTGCTCAAGCTTGCCATTGCACTCAAGCGGATAGAAAAAGTCCTGACTTCTAAACAGAAGAATGATCTCAGGTTATGGAAAGAGATACTTCTGAAGCAGTTTTCAAAGTAGTCTGAAAAAACTTCTTTTTTTATTTTTTTTTTATTTTTTTTGCACAATACCACTGTCTGCATATAACAGTAAACTGTCTACTGTTTCACATGCTAATATCATGATAGTGAGAAAACAGTTGCTTTTACAATAAAAGAATTTTCCCGAGGCTCATTATTTTTATTGCTTAAAAAAAAGAAAAGAAGAAAATGTGTTCAAGTTTTGATAGTTTATATGGCAATTTCAGTATTTCAATGGTAAATGGCTTGTGGATAACTTCAAACTCAACAACTACTTTACCTCACCATTCTTTTCCTAAACTACCCTGCTTCCACCCTTGTCCCTGATTTTTCCCATAATAATTCCAGAGACAAAACAAGTTTTGTTGGGATCTTTTTGTTAGAGAACATTTTGTTTCTGGAACAGTAAATACATCTGGGACAGCCTAATACTTCTGAACTGCAGAATCATTCTTGTACCAAGAAAGGCTCCTTGGTACTATTATGTTGAATAGCCTGATGATGCTGGCTCTGAATCTCTGTTTTAGAGTCCAATTATACTGAATCAGGGGATGCAGGATCCTCTTCTATGTCTAAATTTTCAGTACCAGTATATGAACAGATGCATTGTTTCTGTCTCCAGAACAATTTTTTAAATGCAAAATGTGTGTTGTTTCATTTTATAATTTTATTTTCATTGTTTCCTGGAGGAAACTTGCCTTCTATTTCCTTCTTGTTTCCCTCTACTTTCTCATATCTAGGCTCTTCCATTTCCTACAGTAAGGCAACTCATTCAAGTCAGTACAATAGTGTTTTTATTAAAAAAAAAAAGTTAAGTAAGATCTTATTATAGTTGAGTTGCTGTATTTTATATTCATATTTTGACTGAATTGCATGGTCTTACAATCCAGAACAGGCATTCGTCACTCATGCCACTTATCTCTCAGAAACTAAGTAAGTGTAACAGATTCAGTAAGCTTTAAAAATCTGGTAGCTTGAAAGATAACCTCTTCTCTGCTATAATAGTCAGCTCAGTTAGCTTGATGTTTGGGAAACTGGAAAATTCCCTTCTCTTATGTTTTCATTATATTTATTAATAAGGTCCTATGTTTTGAGACTGTGTTTAAGATTGTATGGTTTTGCCTAGAGAAGAAGTATCAGTAAAGGACTTTATATAATACCAATAAATGAAAGTGATTGCTCTTTGACAGCAGGTACCAAGCCCTCACAAGTTCTATAGCAGCTCATGAGAAGGAAGGTGTAGCTTTCCATGCCACTGAGTCAGTATTATGTGATGGTCTCCTGGATAAACCTCTGCAGTATGGATTTTTCATCAGTCCAAGAGAAAAAAAAAACTACAACAATTTCAAACCCCAGAGACTTCACACCTGGGGACTGAAGCAAAAAATATTCTGTTGATCTTTATGATGACTGTTCCCAGAAAGTCTCATCAAATACGCAGGGATTCCTAGAAGAAGAGGTATGCAGCTTAAAGACAGCAGATGCCACTAGGGCAAGCAGTCTGTCATGGCTGTGGTTTGACTCAGTTGCATTTCCATAACTCAAGTGGAATCTAACTTAATCTGCTTGTCTAACTGTGCTTGAAGAAACTCATACGGTGAGACTGGATATCTCTGTGGCCTGATTGTTTTACGAGCCCTTTGCCTGCTGTTTTGTTCCAACTGCTGAACAAATGAGCAAACAAACACTCAGACAACTTTGTTTTAATAGCTACTGATCAGCTTTGTGGCTGTGGGATTTGAGTATGTGAGTATCAGAGGCAGTCACAGAGGTGAGGATTTACACGAATGAAGGAAAAAAAAAGCAGAGTCCTGTATCTGTTTTGAGACATGGACATAGTATTCAAGGTTCAGCCTTTAATTTAGAGAGACTCTTGAAGTTGACAGTCTGCTAAAGCAAGAGAGGGACCATGTCACTCACTGCATGCACCACTTCTTATAATGTTTTACTCTCTTGAACACTGCTGGGTATGGGATAGTAGCTGAAGCACCTTGGCATGACTAGATGTGGAAGTGCTTTATGCTCACCCTCAGTGAAGAACATTTAAATTCTAACCAAAGGCAAGTAAAGACACCTAACATTTCAGGAATGTTGTCAGAGATACTTAAAAGACAAAGGTGGGTGCAGCTAGCTCTGTAGCAGTGTAAAAAAAGCAAAACACTGCATGCTCTGTTGAGGCATACATACATTACTATTCCACAACACGCTGCCTCTGCTGTTTGAGTTACAAAGCTGGAATTGCCTCATCAAACATAGCAGTCCCCTTAATAACCCTATAATTCTATATTTCACACTAATCTTTCCTCTGTGCTCTGCATTATATTTTAGTAAAGTCTCATCTCTTTGGCCCACTGTTTCTCAAAATAGAAGTGGAAAAATATTAATGCCAGTTCAAGAAGAACTCACACTATTGAAGAGTGGAAATGTAAAACTGCCCATCTTCCTCCTCACAGTGAGCTAGTCCTTCAACCAGATATGTGGATATCTAGCAACATCATGAAGCCAAGTACAGGGAGATTAAAAAATATAGTTTCACCACATCTCCAGCCGTGTACAGTCAGAACCTGCATCCTACTCATAATTTATAGACTACATTTGACTTTTATCTTTTTCATCTAAAGGTGGTATACTTTAAAGCAGATGGTGGGAAAAAAAGTGTATTATTAAAAGTTCTAAAAATGGTAATACAAGTAAATATGGATTCCACTCAAATTTTTCTCAAAGCCAATACCTCCTTTTAGATTACTCAAATAAATGTGAAGAAAGCTGCTTACTGTGTTCACAATAAGGGAGTGAGGCATCTCTTTTAACTTAGCTGGACTCAAAAGCATTTCCTCTATGTTCAAAGCGTTTTCTTCATGGAAAATCTGTAGCAGTGTGAGAAGATGATGGTATGTGATTCTTCAGAAGGAGCAGAACTGACCAAAATGATGAAAAAAGAACAAGGTAAGACAAAACAATCTCTTAGAACAAGATAAAGTACTGTACCATAGCTTCTAAGGCAAGGAACTATTTCTGCAAATGTGAACGTAGTTCTCTGGAATTAAAAATTTTTATGAAGTTTGAAAAAATATAATTTTAATGCTATTCATTTGCATAGTTCATCATCACACTGCAGTACTCCATGGTATTGCTTATGCACTCTTGCTTTCTATATGTGATGAATTCTATTGCAAAAACATCACTATGTTAAACAAATAAAGAATTTGTGGTAAATAAAAAGAAAAATCCCTTTGGGTTTGCAAATTAAAGATGACCTCACAGAAGTAATTTTTGTTGTGATTGTGTGGCAAGGTTTTGGTAGGGGAGCAGAGTGTGTGTGGTGTTGTGTGTGTGCTACAGGGGTGGCTTCTGGGAGAAGCTGACAGAAGCTTCCCCCGTATCTAATGGACCCAATGCCAGCTGGCTCCAAGACAGACCCACTGCTGGCCAAGGCCAAACCCATCAGTGACGGTGGTAGCACCTCTTGATGAAAAACATAGTTAAGAAGGCAAAAAAAGCCTGTGCAACAGCAATTGCATCCAGAGGAGTGAGAATATGTGAGAGCAACAACTCTGCAGACACCAAGGTCAGTTAAGAAGAAGAGGGAAGACGTGCTCCAGGTGCTGGAGAAGAGATTCCCCTGCAGCCCATGGAGAAGACTGTGGTGAGGGTAAACTGTCCTCCCACAGCCCATGGAGGTCCATAGTGGAGCAGAGATCCACCTGCAGCCTGTGGATGATCCCACACCAGAGCAGGTAGAACCCTAAGGGAGGCTGCAATCCTGTGGGAAGACCATGCTGCAGCAGGCTCTTGTTAGGACCTGTGACCCCACTGAGAGATGGGCCCATTCTAAAGCAGATTGGCTGGCAAGACTTTTGACCCTGCGGGAGACTCACACTGGAGCAGTCCATGGAGAACTGCAGCGTGTGAGAAGAAGGATTAGTGCTGGAAAAGTTCGTGAAGGGCTGTTTCCCAGGAGTACTGACCACAACCTTTCTGTCCCCATTATTTAGGCTGAAGGAGATAGAAAAAATCAGGAGTGAAGGTGATAATTTCTTTAGGTGTCTATATTCCACTATTACTCCAGCAAAATTCCATTTTTGCTGCAAAGCCTCAGTTTCAGTAGGAGGGGATGATACTTTCCTGGTAACACGCAGAGAAGTGTCTGCAGTCTAATATTTAGGACACTCACATAGGAGGTAAAAGATGTGAGGTTAAATCTGCTCATGCTGCGCAGAAAAATGACCTTGGGTCTTTTGTTTGCAGAGTGAGTGCTCTGATCATGTAACTATAATACCAAAGGTCAGCAGGAGAACCACAGTTTCTTCATTTTGAAGAAGGCAGAAGCTGCACCTGCATTTTTTTGTACAGCCTGTGTGTGGTACACAAGCACCATGTATGCATAGCAAGATTAGGGGCTTCATGGGATATTGGCATGTGGGAGTCCCATATCCTGACACGATTAACTGACTACCACTGTCTGGGGTGTTGTACACATACAGTGATGCAGAAGTTGAGGTGTTTTCAGGAGCTTTCTAGTCAAACAGGATGATGCCTGTGGCCCTGAAGTGCTTCCAGGACACAGCTCATCAGCTCTGCATTCTTGTCTTGAATATTTAATTTTTTTTTTCTCTACAATCCAAAAGTCTTTCCCCATCCTTCTCCCCGCCC
>VWZF01006743.1:558589-624943 GCA_013396755.1 Sclerurus mexicanus | reverse complement strand
CCCCCCGCCCCGATCTCTTGAGTTCCTGCCCCTCACAGTTTGTAGTTCTCCTGTATTCTGAAATGGAGGATGAAGAGGAACTGGGGCCAAGTTCTTCCCATGCATAAAGAGACTAGACTAGAGAATTTGTTATGTCTCTTTTTTTCCTCTTCTGTCCCATCTTTCCACTATGCCCTTTTAGCAGTTTACATAGTACTGATATGAACAGAGATTATGGTCATTTACAATGTCCTAGAAAAAAGGACAAAATAGCAGTAATCACTGCTCTTTTTATTCAGTTAGCTGAATTGTTTTTTTCCACTTTGTTTTGTAGAACACAAGTTTTTGGTAAAGCAACTTTTAATATGACTATGATCTTTTCATCTGCAGAAAAAGCTCTGCAATCAAAAATCACATGCAATGGGCAAATCAGACCCTCCCTGCCCACAAGTGTCTGCAACATTATGTTTTAAGCAGTTGTTAATTTACTTTGATTTGGAAAAATTGTTTGTCTGCAGAACTGTATGTGTATTTATGCACATGATAGTTTAAGCTGTAGTGCAGAATGTCAGAGCTTTAAAACCATAATATAAAACCAGGGATGAGAGAGATTTCTAGTTTCCAAATGACAAATGACTTTTCCACTTTTAGTCTCAAAAAGGAGTGCTTCTAACTTGTCTTACCGTGGAGATATTTTATTAGAGGCTGTTTTAAGGACTTCTATGAAACTATCTCTGTCTAAGGTAGTTGAATTCCTGGTAAACATTGCACATGATTTTACAGACAAAAGGCTATTAAGAACAGTACTGCCACCACCATCAAAAAAAAGAGAAAAAGTATATAAATAAATAGATTCCTAACTCATATTTCTGTAACACTACAGAATGAGTAAACACACAAACATGGTTCCCATAAAGTTTATACTGACTGTCACTTGGGATAGACGGGGATAGGTCTTTCATTAATATATGTAATGGTAATCTCAAATTTGTATAGTGCTCAGCACAAAGCCATCACCTGATTTGCCCTCTCTTCCCATGTTAAATCAGAAACCAATCCAATAATGTGGATAAATAGACGCATTCATGATTCACACCTGAAAAGGTAAGCCTGATGCAGACTTGGATCAACATCCTATTATCGTTAAATCTGCACTTAAATAGCTGCACATATGGAAACAATCTGCAGTACAGAACAAAAGCAACAGAAATTTATTTATCTTTAGGAGTCCAGGAGCTATTTATGCATTTCATAATTTCCAACTTGATTTACTAGATTATATATACATATGTATACGTACAAGAGGCAGTGGCTAACATAGACACTTCAGATATGCATTTTGACCCTTAAAGAAAAGACTTTCAGAGGTTTTATACAGTGGTATTTGAATTCTCAAAAAGAACGTTTGCATAGCATTTTCAGCTCTGGGTCTGCATGCAAACAAATGCATATAAAACCCATAATGATTACTTAACAATTACAAATGTTTGCATGCAATAGTACCTTGAAATGGACCTAGTGTAACTGATACTGTGACCATCAGGCAAGCTGTTCGTTTTGATGTTACTCAGAGTTACTGAGTTCATATGCTGGATTTCTATATAGCAGCACTGCTGCTAGACTCTCTCTCTCTAGGTGCCAGTGCCTGACTGCCATTAGTTCTGGAATAACAGTTGTTGTAATGAAACACCTTTTTTTTTTTTTTTNTTTTTTTTTTTTTTTTTAGTGGTCATTGTGTTCCTCTGCAAATAGAGTGAACTGGGGAGACACAATGTTCCAGCAATGGTGTCCAGTTACCAGCACAGCTGGCATCATCAGGACCAGGGGAAGGCAAAGACACAGATGGAGGTTTAAAGGACAAGCCAGAGTCACTGCCAATCCATAGTAGAGTATCAGCAATCATAGCAAAGTATGTCTAGCATCTAAGGCAATGAAATGAAAAATGACAGATACACCTAAATGTAAGTAAGAGCCTGAAATCTCAGTCTGGAAGGGAGCAGGAAGAGCAATAGAAATCTGTGTCAGATCTCCTGCTATAAATTACAGGCATAACAATATAGCTGGAGGCTGAATTCAGACTGAGGTGCTGCTGGCTACAGGACAAAATGTTCAGAAAAAAATATCAGCATCGCTAACAGGAATAGTTGACATTGCATAACTTTGATGTGTTTTTAATCTTCCATGCAGGGGCTTTGGAAGAGACAAAGAAGTTGGATATTATCAGAAGATTGTTTTCTGCCAGTATTTTTTTCACAGTGCGAGACACTCTTGATCTTGCTAATTCCGGGCACTTAAGTGGGGGCTTGGTGTGACCAAATCTCTCTGCTTTCTGTGTCAGTCAAGCACAGTCAGTACCTTGTGAGAGAGCTCTGCACCTTGGAAGATCAAGCCCTGGGCCACCATTTTTGTGAAGAGAACTTCAGCTGGAAGCAGTAGTTTCATGAGTAAGCTCTGTTTGCTGCAGTTCAAAATGCTATTAATATTATCACACAGTCCCAGTTCTTCTGTCACTTCATAATTAAAAGTGTGTTCACATTTTTCTATCCCTGCAAGAGTAGGTCTTTTACTACAGCCCTCTTAATGGAGATTAGTTGCCTGAAATTATGCATCTTACAGCCTGGAGGCAAATAACAACTGCTGGTTTTGTTTTCTTTACTAGTGGAAGCAGCCTGTGATGCAAATTACTGTGCAAGGGAGGAAGTCTGCCAGGCTCTTTGGCCAGGAATTGTGCAGTAGGAGCAGAAGTTCAGTCCTTCTCCAGGGACAGCTACTTCATAGCCTGTCAAGCAGTACTGAAACTTTTGATCCTGAAGCCTTCCTGAATACCAGAGTCTGTGTTTTGCTTTCAATATACCAGAAGGAAGCATACATTATTATTTTAGATTAAAGAAAGAATAGAAGAGAGATGTGCCAGAGAGAGAGGATTGTTTTTTATGCCTGGAAATGACCTAGCACACCTCTTGGTGTTGTGTATGAACAAAACGAAATATGCTTTTGCAACATCCTGAAGCTGTGGTACAGTGAAGCAAGTCAAGATGCAACAGTGTCGGCCTTTTATATATGCAAGGATTGAAAGGTTTGCTTAGCTACTGCTTTACATAACTCTATTTGATCTGTTGTGCTAAATGAAACATTTCCTAGTCAATTTAACACACCTACATTAACATCACACAAAATATATACAGTAATCAGAATTCAGGAAAGAATCAGTTTTCATTTACTTTAAATTTCTCATATGAAAGAAAACTTTCTCTGTAGATATTATTAGAAAATCATAATGCTTGATACAGCTTTTGAATCATGTAACATAATCTCATAAGACATATATTCCAAATGGACATGTGAGGAATGCATTGATATGTTCAGGAAGCTTTTTTTTTTTTTTTTTAAAGAATACAAAATTAGATTGAGGAAGAAAATTAAAGAGTACAATAGGTATGGTTTCTGTTACATAGGTTTTACTTCTAAAAACAGGCATGAATTTTGCCTTAAGGTCAATTTATTAATTTTGCAGATTGGATATTACAATATTGCATATGATTTCTAGGGATTATTACAAATTGCCTCTATTTGACAGAATTTGAATTTTTGGAGCAGTTTATTTAAATCCAAGGAGAAGTGGATTCTGAACTATACTTACCATGAACTTTTCTACTACATTTCCTGTGTAACTATCCATGTCTTACAGTGGATAAAGTAAATACCATTATTTCAAATGCATTTGGCCGTGTGTTTAGTCTGGACAACTGAGAATTACACAATGAGTTTTATTTTTGCTGGTGTATCCTTGCCTTTGCCCTTTCCCATATTCTTATAACTTTTAAGTCTGTGTATGAAGATGTGTAAGCTTCTGTGGTGGCAGTCAGTATGAGACAGGTAAATGCTACCTGCCACTAAAAATGCAATTGATGTAATTTTTTTAACTGGAGCTTTTCATTATTTGATAATTGAACATGTAGCAACTTATAGCATGCAATTTTTTGCCCTAATTTGATGAAACTTTCCCCACAGAATTCCATATCTTAAAATAAATGTATTTGACTCTTTCCATTTATATGCTGAAACAAGGTAGTTCTTTTCATTCTTAAACTTTAATTTAAAAAAAAGAAAAACAAACAAAAAACCCCCAAAGACCATAACTGCCTTCCTGACTTTATCTGTACATTCCATCTTGTGTAGAATAGCTACAAGCTTGATTAAATAGTTTGATATGGTGTTGTATTTCCCTAATTCAGGAATACTTGCTCCTCTGCCTTGTTCTTATTCTGTATTTTAAACATTCTCTCAATGTTTACTATCCATGTACTCTGTGAATGGATGAGCTATGTTAAAAACTCTCTGCTTTTTTCTTTAGGTTTTTCTTCAACAACAACAAATTTGATAAAATGGAGGTTTTTTAATTTGGACTTTGAGGATGGTTAACAATATCCAGCTAATGAGATCATCTAATCTCTGTTTCTCTAAGTTCATAGTGCTTTAGTGGGTTCTTATTTGAATTTCTTACTGGTTTTAACTTTATGTAGAAAAGTAAATAACCTTAGTTGAAAATTTGATTTTGTTTCAAAACTGTTGTTAGAATAAATCCATGTTTAGTTACTGTTGCAGTCTTTCTGTGTATTGACCAGGACATGTTATTTTGACTGAATCTTATCTTTCAATTTCATTAGAAGTTTATATGGCCTCTGTATGTTCTCAGATGCTATATCAACACTGCACACTGGTATGTGTGTCAGGATCTACTGAATTGATCTATATTATTCAAAGAGTAATCAAAGCAATTTTCAGAAACACTACTGATGAGTGATTTCTTCCTGATTCTAATTAGTTTCCTTTGAATTATTTCCAAGCTGTATTCTTTCCCAAGTGAGTAGTTGTAGGACAAGTTTGATTGTTTGTGGGTTTTTTTTACACATTGGAAGTCTTTGCTGAATAGTCTTGAAGAACTGATATTGAAGAATTAGGCCAACAAATGAACAGCAAAAAGAGTGGCTTATTTGATCATCATCAATATATTCCTCTGAATAAAGTAACTACATTGAAAATTCACAGAAAATTTAACAAAGCACACAGGTAGTTTTATTCATTTATGTGTTTTAAGGTTAGAGTATTCATAAACCCACAGCTGTGTTAGCAGCTAAATCATTAAAATAAAGCTTTATTGACATTTAAGTAGGCTATAAACTTTCTGCAAGTTATTTATGGTGGGTGATTTTTACTGAATAAACATAAAAAAGCCTTAGTCCTTAAACAAGGGTCCCTATGCTTCATACTATTAAGTTGAACAAACAGGATATAGTCTCAAATTTAGTCTTTATTATTAGCTTGAAAAGTATAGCACAAAAATCCAATGATCAAAAGTGTACACTTTTATTATGAGCATCATAGTACAAAAATACATAATCATGAAAGTCTTGTGATAAAAGACATCAAAGAAGAGTTTTACCAGAAGACTGAATACCTACTGTATACTGTGTTTACTCAGGGATTTTATCCAGCTCTTATACAAAATTTTCTGATCTTAAAGTAAATGTAGCAAAAATCTGTAAGGAATGTTGAATAATTTGAAAAGGTTTTGTTGTTGCTGCTGTTGTTAGGTAATTCTGGTCCCACTAAAACTTCAATCTGCTCAGCAGAGCTGAAGAGGGTTTTGAATGTAAGCATAATGCTAAATTGAGAGTATGTGTGGGCCATGACTTGGCAAGAACTGTATGGTTGTGCCAACAGGTGGCACCCATAGAAGGTAAACAAAGCAGTGACTAACAGAAAGCAACATCTGTCTATGAGGGTCAAGCTCAAATATTTACCACTGATTATATAAGAAAACATTAAAAATTAATGACCAGGAATCTCCATCCACTGAAGATTCACCCTTCTTCCTCTTTTGAACATAGTCTTACAAATCTGCTCTGTTGGTGGGGTGGGGGAAGGAAGGGATGAAGCAAGGAATATTTCTCTTTTTAAAAAAATTCTTATAATTTTAAATTATCCATGTTTTAAATAGTTCCCTCCACAGTGAAAGCAAGAAAGCAAGAGCCTAGGGCACCAGGTCCTTCTCAGTCTTAGCTGGTTGAAACTACAGCACAAAAGCTAAATATACTTTTCACTCTTCTGTTTGAAGAAAATCCCTGCTGCAGCTAGCAGTGCTAGGTTTGCATGGCCAGAGAGGAGGCAACAAGAGGCTCAACTCTCACTGAGGATGAAGCAAAGTTTGGATGCATTTTGCACTATTCACCACAGTCTAATGACCAGCAGTCATTACTGAAGGGGAATGTTGATCCTGACAGGTATGGTAATTCAGGTTCATAGGATGTGGGAAAGATGGGAAAAATATGATTGGAGTTTCACCATTTCCCTTCTTTTTCAGGTGTGTCCTGAGAATATAACTAGCTCAAGATAAGAAATGGCATCTGTCTTTCTCACAGCGGGAAGTTTTGAACACTTTTCTCACAGTGATCAGTGCCCATGCAATATGCAGAGGTGATTTTAGGGATTTACAATGCCTACAATGCTATTGAGAACAGCTCTGCACAGAAAGACTTAGGGATGATGCTTGATGAAAAACTCAACATAAGCCAGCAGTGTGCACTCACAGCCCAGAAGGCCAAACAAATCCTGGACTGCATCAAAAGGAGCATGGCCAGCAAGTTGAAGGAGGTGATTCTTTCCCTCTGCTCTGCTCTTGTGAGACCTCACCCAGAGTCCTGCGTAGAGTTCTGCTGTTCCCAGAATAGGAAGGACATGGAGCTGTTGGAGCAAGTCCAGAGGAGGGCCATGAAGTGGATAATAGGACTGGAGCACCTCCCTTACAAAGACAAACTCAGAAAGTTGGGGCTGTTCAGCCTGGAGAAGAGAAGGTTTCATGGACACCTCATAGCAAACTTCCAGTATCTGAAAGGGGCCTACAGGAAGGTGGAGGCCGACTCTTCATCACAAACTGTAGTGACAGGACAAAGAGTAATGGGTGCAAATTGAAAGATGGGAAATTTACGTCAGATATTAAAAATAAATTCTTTACTGTGAGGATGGTAAGACACTGGAACAAGTTGCCCAGGGAGATCACAGATGCCCCAACCCTTGCAATGTTCAAGGCCAGTTTGAATAAGACCTTGAGAAAAGTGGTCTATTGGGAGGTTTCCCTGCCCATGGAAGGGGGAGGCTGCAGTGAGGTGATCTTTAAGGTCCATTCTAACCTCTTAACATTCTATGATTCTACAAAACAAACAGGCTGTATTTCTGCATGGAAGTTAGGCAACCTCTTCTGGGCAGAATGACATCAAACAAGCTGACATAGAAATCTGTGATGTACAGAAGAATGTCCACCCCACTTGCTAACACTGTAGACTTTCCAATACCTTTTTAACCCTTACTCTTTGAAAATAAGATTAGAAGAAGAAAAAAGCAGTGAAATTCCCTGTCTCTGGGATATTTTACATATTTGTCAAATGTATCTTAGGTGTATTGTTTCAGTAGAGCTGGGCTGAAATCCATAAGTGTCATATTTTGTTCTGCATGTCATACAAGGTCTTGTTAACTCCAAAGTCTCAATATTTCTTATGGTTCTGCTGCATTTGTTTCAACAGAAAATTTCACTTGTAGCTTAAAAGGCATTTTGTTTGCAGTAGAATTCATAAGATTCATGTCAATATCAAACTGTGAAAATTCATTCCTCAGCAGCAGAAGTACTTTCCATAGCTGAACTAAAAGAATGCTGCCCCCTAGAAGTGCTATAAGTCCTATTACATATATCTGTAACTTATGTATATTTGTAACTTAGACTGGAACAGAAAGAATACTTCAATCATCCAACTGCTGTCCGCAGTGCATGGGAGTTATGGGACCCAATCTTAACCATTTTGTTATAGAATAGTACTCCATATTATATCTTCTAGTGCCCAAGTTTCTGTTGCAATCATTTCTCTTTCTTCCTAGGTGTGATCTCTATGATCACAAATGGCTATTTCCTGGTATTGTTGGTTAGACTCCTCCTGTTGCTGGGGCAGAAATCTTTTGATAGTTACTAAAGAATGCATGATTGTGAGCATCTATCTACAACTTGTTAATGTTGCACTTCAAACTTTTCCTCACCATCTTTTCAGGTCCACACTTCTCACATACTATAGTTCTTGGGTTTTTAAACCAATTTTCTTACTACCCCTTCCTCTCATTTTATTTATATATTCCTGTTGCACATAAACTGGGATTCATCTCACCTAATTTTAGATGTCTACATCCAGAAGAATCAAACTGAACTCTCCTCATTAATGAAAAACTCCTTAAAACCAAATTGCAATAATCTGTTATGAATAACACAGCTATGATTGATCTGACTTTGAGTCAGGGAATGGAGTAGGTAACCTTTGTTATTTCTCTCTGCTCCCATCCACTGTGATTCAATATCAGTGCAAGGTGCTCAGACTTGTCAGGTTTTGAGGTTGTATAGTAGCAGAATTTGGAATAGTGCTGGACAAAAATTAAACACAAGTTTTCATGTGAGTCGAGGATTTCATGGATTATTTTCTTGGATTAAAGTACTCAAATATCGAATAGTGTAGGCATCTGTCTCTCAGGATATGGTTCAGTAACTTTATTTTATATAGGCAACAATATGGGAATTCACACTAATAGTGGTTGTAAGTGTATTAAGAAAAGATTGAACAAATTCCTTACTGGTGTAGATTCAGGCCTTGGGAAAATTCTAGAAAAAGATTTATTGTAAACATAACAATAAAGTGATGTTGGACACGTTTGTTGTTTGGGGTTTTTTTCCACCAGTCCCCGGTCAGTTCTCTCTAAACTAGAATATTCATTTGTGCAGAATAACATACTGGTTATTAAAGCTGGTTTATGGACTCAAACAGAAAATGGTTTTCTACAGATAAATCATTTGTAATATATTGCTGCTGCCAAAAAACAAATTTAAAAAAATAACACCAAGACACTTGAGCAGAAAAAAAGACTTCATATTTTAAGAGTAAAAACGCTGCTGTTCTTTTTTTCCCCCCTCTTCTATGATTTCAATTTGATATAAGCTTGCCTTTTTGCTTTGTTATCTACATTTATGGTTTTGCTTTCAGATGTAATTTACTGAGTAGTGGAAAAAATTATTCTTCAAGTGGAGAACACAGGTCTTCTTCAAGTGATCTTATATCTCATAATTGGTGTCATGGAACTCAACAGAGAAAGTACTTGTATACACAGGAAATATTTCCTCAGGTTAGCAAATATATGTAATCTGTTTGGTGACCCATTTGTTGCTTATATTTTATTAAAAGTTTGTGTTATTTTGGCTTGGTTTGGTTTTTTTTTTTGTTTTTTTTTTTATTGCCTATCACATGGAAAGAGCAGAAAAAGGGCTTTGTATTATCTAGGAGGTTTTGAATGGTATAAAATCATTAAGTTGTTTTGTTTTTTTTCTCCCAACAGTATTTTTCATTTTGAATATAGCATAAGTGTCCTCTTTGACTATAACTTCAAGCACATTCTTATTCAAACAGCAAGACAAATAACAACCAAAAGGTCTAGTTCAGAGCAGTGTTCATTATCTTCTTGTTCTGTACTGTAAATTACATTAATTCAGTTTGTGATAATATTCCATGTCTATATAAAAATGTTAACCCTATGCTACGCGTAGATGAGTCATGAAGTTACAAGCAAGTTATCAATTGTTTATGGTACTATGGAACTTATACTGGAGGCAGTACAACAGCTTAATGAGAATCATTAAAACAATATTAATCAAACTGACTAATACAGTGGGGAAAATAGCAACATTTTGCCCTCACAAGACTTGATTAAGTGTTAGACTTTCTTACAGCAAAAATAGATGTTTGATTCATCAAAGAAAGGGCTATAAAATCATACTCAAAAATACAAACAATAATTAGAAAATACAATTAACATTGTTGGTAGTAGGCGTATATACTTATATCTGCACAGACAAAGGTGATTAAGCTAGGTTATATGATTTAAATGTAACAAAAATAACAAAAGAGCAACTAGTTATCCTTTCTCCTTGTAGCTCTGCCACCTTTCACGAATCTGGAGTTGGAAAAAAAATAATGGAGTCAAGCTCAAAAAGTTTTTGATCAAGATATATATATCTCTCTATATATAGATAAATGCATTCCTGTTAATAAAAGAGTAGTTTGCTGATAAAACCAGTTAGTTAATATGAAACCCAGCATCTAAAATGTATAACTCCATGAATAATTCTTGGCTAAGACTTCCACTATGAAGAAGACAGTATTATTTATTTCCTTATTTTGATAATACCTTAAATCAAATAACTGTCTTTACTGGTCTTAACTAATATTCTAAATTCTGAAACTTTGAAAGATTTCTTTCCTACAAAAGAGTGCTCTCAAGTGTTATAGTAAGATTTTTACTTGGACTTCAGTAACTCAGATAAATACTATACTTAAGAACTGTTAATTTAAGTAAAAATGTGAAGAAGATACTGTTAAAAACAGGGGAAAGGACAAGAAACTGTTAAAATAAAAAGAGGAGGAGAAAGTAAATATATGACAGTTTTTAGCAGCATTGCTTAATGCATTACTAGTAGCTCAAAAATATTGGATGGAATTTATCATTATACAACATAATAGAAGCTACTTAGAATACTAAAGGACATGTCCTGGTTTACACAGAAATTCTGGTATCCACCTTTTCTTTTCTCCAAACACACATTTTTGGTTTTTTTGATGTTTTGCCTTCTTTAAAGAGACTGAACTTCTAGTGATTATTGACTCAAACATTCAACTAACTGCAGTGATCACCCAGATGTTGTAACAGACTGGACTATTGGTGCTCATGGCTCAGTCAGCAGTGTGCTTTGCAAACAATGTGCAGAGTGGACAAGCTGTCCAGGTGATGAAGGAGTGCCACAAACTGGGTGCTAAACTAAATAAGGAAAGAGACAAACCCTGTGAGGGGGAGTAGTGTTTCTATTTCCTTACAGATGATTCAGTTGTGATAACAGCCCAGAACATTCACAACCAGCCTGAAGGTATACTTTTCCTGTTGATGAGCCATAATGGCCTGTAAGGGACTCAGCTGCACTGACAGAAGAGAGAGCTGCAACATCTTAGAAGGTTTCAAAGACTCCCTAAGTATCCTGTGAGTCACAATAGTACCTCATCCAGTGTAAAACTCCCTGTCCCAGGGAGGTACTGACCTGAGCATATAGAACTCTGAGTTTCAGGGCTTCTCAAACACCTGGATCTTCTACCACCATCTCAATGGATCAGGACTGTGACTACTACTTCAACCAAAGAATATCAAAATTGCAACCAAGTCTTGTCACTGGATCCAATGGGTAGGTGTCTTGCATGTCCTTCCAGTCACCTGGGGTGTCTGCAGCCCTGCTCCAACTGCCTGGATCAGCTCGGCAGCCTCACTCCAGCACAATGCAAGCATCTGCTGGTACAAATCCTAGCTGTCCATTGTTTCCTTCTAGTGCTGACTGTCCAGATGCTCCTGCAAGGTTTTCCCGGCATGAGGGAGGTGGACCACATGGAAGGGTGCCCCATCTTGACCCGCCTTGTGACTATGTGTGTTTTTTCAGGGTGGAGGAGGCCAGATGCAATCTCGATTTTGTCTAGTGAGTAGGGCTTTGGAATTTTCTCCTCATTGGTTGGTTTAACCCAGTTTTATCAGTATTGTTATTGTCATTCTTCTTGGTAAAGGGTTATTTTTTTCACTTACATCTGAGTGTATTTGGTCTCTTTCTGTATTGGAGAAACCAGGGGTATTGAAGGGAAGAGACTTCTGTCCAAAGTTGCCACTCCAAATTGTCTCAAACTGAGACATAATGTCAAGGAGAATGAGTAGTTACAGAAAAATTGGGCATTGCTATATTATATTTTCAGCCCATGAAACATCTAAGAACTTGTAAGATGTTTCAGTAAATGGAGGTAGATTCTTCAAAGAAACTGCGACATAACTTCTACAGAGGGGCATACTTAGGATTAAGTGCATGATCCAACCAGATAGGTTACAGTCCCAAGACATAATTTTCTGCTTCAATGGGCATGTCCATGGACATAGCTAAGCTCAATTTATGAAGTGGACCAAGTGAGAGATGAGATGTGTCAGGAAGAGCTTTGTGTCTGCCCATTCACATGCATATACATGAGTGCAAAGCTGGGCTTGGCCAAGATCTGCTCAACATCTGTTCCCACCACAGTGGTGGGTTGGCACAGTCCAGCTTGGGGAAACATGGTGCTCATCACAGTTAGGCTCTGGTCAGTGACTTGACCCTTACATGGGCTCTCTCTCCATGGGCAGTGTCAGATGTCCATGTAGTGATATTTCCCTCAACTGCTTTTCTTGGAGGATGTTTATGACTAGCTATTGGTACAGGCCATCAGCCAAAACAGTCAATGGTGATATTGCAGTATATATTTTCAGCAGTTTCGGAAGTCATTCTCCTGTCACTTGTAGTTACAAGGCCCCTACTAAGGACCAGTGCATCATTTCTTATCTGAGTTGCCCCATCAGTCATGGGTGACAATTCTTAGACCTCAGTTCTTGGACACCGCAAACATCATAATGCTCCTGTGACTTCTGCCATTTGCCTGTTTGGGAATGAAAGCCTGTTTTTTTGCTTTCCTGGTCCCTGCTACTTCAGAGTGTGAAGAGAACCCCATTTGAATAATCAGACACAAAAATCCTGGATCTAGGAAACCAATAGTGATAGTTAATTGACTTCCAAATACTGATTTTGAGACTGCAGTTACTAGGAAAGGTTGGTGATCCCAACAGGCTCAGAATTCAGTTTTAATCAATATTAGTATTAAATTAGTAATGAAATTAACACATTTGTATGATATCAGCTAACAACTATTACAAACTGGGCAATTTATATTCATCTTCCTATGCAACAGAAGACTCAGCCATCCTCTCTCACATAAAGAGACAGTAGTTTTCACCAGAGACGGGCCAACTGAGAATGAAATCACAAGAGAGTACTATAAACTATTTCATTTTTTCACTCACCTCTCCACTGTTGGTAGAAGAGGGCTTTTGCTTTGTTCAGATAAACTGATATATTTTCTTTAAACCCAACTTTCTTACCTTCTTTCTTATTTTGTTGCAGTCTGACCCAAAGTCTTATTTGGTTATGTGAAATGTTCTTTCTGAAGCAACAGGTTTGTGAAAACAACTTACTCTTCCCCACTAGAATGTTAAGGGTCATTTCCCATTGCTTTGATAGGTAATAAACAGGTATTTCTTGCTTGCCTCCTGCAATATATAAAACAATGGTGAACAGCCTCAGTGTATCTAAAGCAGGCAAACAATGACATTCCTAAGTAGGAAATTATTGCCTGAGCATCTGTTGCACAGAATAACTGCACACAGCATGTGAGGAATTTAACTCAGAGATACTACAGTTAAAAACGTTTTTATGATAAATTATGAGAGCCAGAAGTCACACTATTGTGGATTTATAGACCAGTTATTTTAATTTAATATTCATTATGAATCATAGAAATAGTGACTATCAGGAGAAGCAAAGTAAAAACAGATAAACCTCAAACTCATAGTCTGTATTTCTAGAAGGCTTTATTGATTTTTTTTTTCTGTTATAGTACTTCTGGTAGAGCTGAATTAATTACTGATGTATCCTAAGAGACAAATCTTTTTTTCTGAAACTCTGTTTTTATTTTCTTTTGTAAATTTGTTTTCTAAAAAAACCCAGCCAACTTTGAAAACTGCTGAGACTGTCACATTTAAATTAGTACATTATCCTCACATTGATGTGAATTTCTGCTCTGGTTGGGAAAATAAAAAGTGGTTTAACTTGTTAAATATAGAGCATGACATTATCCAGTGGGCTGTTAGTTTATGCCTTAGGGGACTTTCAAATCTAGATGTTTTAAGGTAGTGAAATTAACACTTGAAGATGCGATGAAATTCATACTGTTACGTGACAGAGGGCTACACAACTTAGACACCCTAATAAATGGCATAAAAGGTTAAATGCTCTGGAATAGGATTCTTCCCCACTGCCTTTGTTGCCAGTTGCTGTTAATCTCTACTTAAAACTGCATGGACAAACATCAGCTGGAATGCTCTGACCAGTTTGAGCTACTGCAAAAGTATTTACAGAAGACAAATGAGAATAACTGGAACACTCCAAAGCCTGATGTGTAAACAGATTGAAATATCTGGGGTTTATAAGTTGAGGGAAGGGAACGGTGGTTGATGGACATGTGATAGCAAGCTGTAAGCATATAAAAGGTTGCCGCAGAGAAGAAGAAAATTTATTATCCAGTTGAAAAAAGACAAGTGAAAGTATTTATTCTAGTAATGAAAGTGTAAGTTTTATTTTAGGAAAAAAAGAAAAAAACCCCATTCAAATGAAAGCAATAGCAAAGTGCTGAAACATGCTGCCCAGCAGTTGTAGGGTCCATAAGCATGGAACTTCAGCAAATTAGGCAAATATCTCTGAAAAATGAGTAGTAATCCATGTCAATCTCTTTTCAAGCAGAAGCATAGATTTAGATGTCTAAGGTTTATTTTAATTATTTTATTATATTTTTACTTATTATTTAATTATTTTATTATAAGTCATTCTATTCAAAAGCACCTGCTTCAAAACAGATGAACTACAGAAGGGTTTTCTGTCCTCAAATGGGTGGGAAAAATAATGGGTGGGAAAGAACAGCCTGCCACATTGTTGCCTTTCCCCTCCCATCTTTGTGGTTTAAGTATACATGACATTAAAAACATGATTTTAGACTTAGGCTCTGGGCTTCTGAGAGTTCTGAGATGTTTCAACATATTCCTAGTGTGGTCTAGGATACTTTATTTATGAGAGCTAAGTTTCTAAGTTTAGTCTTCAGGGTTAGGCAACAACATTCAGAGCATTAGGAAATTTAAAAAAAAAAAGAAAAAAAAAGAGAAAAAGATTTTTTTTCTCATTGACTCCTGAAATGATTGTCAGATGTTGTTACAATCTGCTTAAATATTGCAGAAAGAACTTCAGATTCGAATATTTTCCCCAACAAAATTAAAACTCAAACCGAGTTATCCATCTATTTCAAAAACTGACTTTTTATTAATTAATTAATTGCTATGAAATGCAGAGAGAGAGAGAGAAGAAGGAAAGATTGGAAAAACCCTAAGATTAATTTTTAGAAGCAGAGAGAAAGAATACCACCACAAAACTAACCTCTTTACCAGAATATCGGTGTATGCGTGTGTGTGTGGGGGGGGCGGAAGGAGCCAGTTTAGCATCCTTTTTTTTTCTTGTCTCTGTAGTCTTTGCCAATGTTATCTCTTAGCAGCAGGGGGTTGGAGCTTTCTGGAATGAAGCCAGGGTGATTGGGCTCACATCGAGTCACACTCTAGGTACCATGGAGAGATCCGTGCAAAGCTGAGCCTTGCTGGCCTTCAGAAATATGGAATATCAGAGAGACAGGCAAACTCACGTCTCAGTTCTCTCCGGTCCGGCACCAGACTCTTTCCTGGCAGTTCAGTTAGCATGCGGTGGCAAAGGGAAGAGGTGAGGTGAGGTGAGGTGAGGTGAGGAGAGGTTGGGGGGCGAGTTCCAGCTGAAGTAACTGGTCCTCTTTCCCCTTTCCTTGCTCCTGACTCACCGAAATTTGTCTTCAGGTTTTATAGCATTCAGAGGAGGGTTGCGCGTGGCTCTCTGGCACATAGCCTTGCTCAGATGTGCAAAACGATAAGATATCCTATATAATGACAGGATTTTCTGACAGAATGTTTGTTCGTAGGATTGTCTTAGCTAGAATTTTTGTTTTGTGAGAATCTTCAGAAGTAGGATGTTTTTTTGTAGGGCTTTGCTAACACAGTTCATTATAACAGGATGTTTTTCAACAGGGACTGGGTGTTGGGTGATTACAGAATATTTATTACCTTTTGTGTGTGTTATCTATATATAACAGATGTTTAAGCAATAAAGATATTTAGAGACATTAATTTCTTTCATATGCAATATTATTTTTCCCTTTGAAACAGGTATTGAGCTTTGAGTCACTTAGAAGTACTTGAGATGATTGAATCTGTGGGTTGTTGATTTTTGCATAGCTAATGAAGAGCCCCCTGCCTTGGTTTCAGTGGGATTTTGCCTAAATAGAGAAAGCCAAGCTCAGGACCTCAGAGGCAGGGTAGCTTGACACAACACATGTCAGAGTCAGTCCACAATTCACACATCTGTTTTCTGGCATGATATATTTGATAACTGTCACCTCTCCACTGTATTTTAGGGTGTATAAAGTTTTCTGCAGTAGTTTTATTGCTCTGTTTGTGAGCGTCTTTTTTGGGTGGCAGCTGTGGGTGTAACTTCTGAGTCTGAGGCAAGAAAAATTGACATATGGTTACATGCAGGAGATGTATAGTGTAGCAAAATAGTTAATCTGAAAAGTGAAAGCCTGTTAGAGAAAGCTTTTAGTGTTAACTGCTATCTTACTTTCTTTATTTGAATGTGTGACTCTAGTCTTGGTATCTCAACTGAAGCAGGATGGTAGAAAAAACTTTAAAGAGGTGGACAATGTCCTTTAAATATAAAATCTCAACATTTTATATGAACTAAATATCCTCTTACCAACAGACAGGAAGTCTGATGACACAGTGATGGGTGCAGCTAGGCTGGATGAGAAAAAAACCTCCAGCCTTCTCATGTCCTTCAGTGCATAAAGGTAACTTCAGCACTTTTTAGATTAGATATGTTCCTCACTTTAAAGCAGTATTTACATTAAAAAGAGATTCTGGCCTTCCAAAATGTTATTGAGCTGAGGTAGCCTGGAGACAGGAGACCCTTCATGTAACCAGTTTTCCTTTAGAATCTGACATTTTTGTTAGCAATGTTTCTTATTCAAAAGTATGTTAATGCATTGTAGGAATAGTATGCTATATAAGAGACACGGCAAAACATATATATTGTGACAGTACATACTTGGAGATTTTTTGTCATTTTTGATCACATTTAAGAAAGGAGGTTTTGCAAGTGAAGTCAGTATGACGCGCTAATCTAACAGCAATTTCCATTCTTACTTGGTGGCCATAAAGACCCTCCTGACTATTTAAAAGAATAATACTGCAGATGTTTTATATGTCACCACTTTCATCAGAAATCACCTCTTAATGTGAGGTTATTGCTACTGCAAAAAGAAAGATTTAAGTCAATCTAAACTGTGTATCAAAATTTGAATCAAATTATTCTGAAATAAAAAAATAATTTGAAATAAAAACATATAATAAAAATTAAGATAGTAAATTAATATAATAGAAATAATTTTAATACTAATATAAAATATTAGCATTGAAAAATTAACTTAATTAATTGAGAAATTAACTCATGCAGTGCACTTGACAGTTCATTTTATCAGCCATACAATTCCAAAAACATTTTGTTAAACATTTGTATTTTAAATTTGATTCTAGAGGGATATACATCAAGCATTCAAAATTCTTGTATTTTTCTCATCATTAATTACAAATGGCTTTGCTTGTATACTCCATCTTTCAATCACATTTCAGAAAAAGAAGCATTTAATAGGTAAAGGGGGAAAGTAAATAAAAGGAATCTATCACATTTAATGGTGGAGCCAGGAGGTGCCAGTCCTTTTCAGATACCAACAAGAAAGGCAGAAACACTTTCAAGGCAAGTAGCTATTTATTGACATAGTGATGGAAAAGATGGTATCTTACATCCCTTCTGATGCAGGGAAGCCTGAGATATTGCAGCATTGGGCAGACCTCTGGTCAGGGCACGGCATGCTGTGCAGATCCTGTCTCCTGTGAGCTTTGGCAGCTCTGGGGCCATTGGAAACTTGCTCACAGTACCAGTTTGTCAGGCACTGACAGCAATCAATCCTGGAATATGTATAAATGAATAAGATTGATTATATATACACTGATTAGCTATGTGTTGATAATGTGTACATTGTTTAATTACATCATGGATTAGATAATTCTTGTGATTACACATTAAACAATATTAGATATATACACCAAAATTGCCATTATGCAGATCACCAGCTCTTTGTACAATAGTCCTCTAGGCTGATCATTACAAGTAGGAAGGATTAAATATTTTTGTTGATGGATCTGACACCTACAGCTTGTGATGTAGTGAGGGCATTTACTTGGTTTAGTCCAGGTCTTTGAACATGCAGAGTGGAGCAGGAAATAAATGTACAATATGAACTTCTATCAATGCAAGATGATTTCTACTGAAATAGAAATAAAGCATAATCATAGAATCACAGAATACTAGGTTGCAAGGAAAATCCAAGATCATCTAGTCCAACCTTTCTTGGCAAAATCACAGTCTAGAGAATCTGGCCCAGCACCCTGTCCAGCTGAGTCTTAAAAATGCCCAGTGTTGACAAATCCATTGTTTACCTGGGGAGATTATTCCAGTGGCTGACTCCTTTCATTGTGGAAACATTTTCCTCTTTTGTCTAATGAGAATGTCCCCAGGAGTAACTTTTACCCAATATCCCTTGTCTTTTTCATGTAGCTCCTTGTAAAAAGGGAGTCTTCATCTTCTTTGTAGGCACACTTTAAATACTGGAACACAATAATATGGTCTCCCCTAGGCCTTTTCTTCTCCAGGCTGAATGAACTCTCTGTCTGTCCAGGGCAGCTTCCAGTTCTTGGAGTTCCCAGTTCTTTATAGTCCTTCTCTGGACCCTCTCCATCCTGTCTACATCTTTTTTTTATAGTAGGGCCCAAAACCGAACACAGCATTCCAGGTATAACCTGACAAGCCCTGAGTAGAGTCTTTGCTGGTGGTGTTCCTGTGTGATGGATTAACTCCAGCTGGACACAAGATGCCCACCAAAGCCACTCAATCACTCCACTTCCTCAGCTGGACAGGAGACAGCAGATATAACGAAAGGCTTGTGAGTCAAGATAAAGACAGGGAGTGATCCCTCACCAGTTACCATCACATAAAAACCAGACTCCACTTGAGGAAATTATTTGAATTTATTACCAATCAAATCAGAGTAAGATCAGAAAATTACATGATAGTTAGAGTTGGAAGGGACTTCTGGACATCATCTAGTCCAACCACCCTGCCAAGCCAGGGTCATCTAGTGCAGGAACATGTCCAAGTGGGTTTGGAATATCGCTAGAGAGGGAGACTTCAGGACCTCCCTGGGCAGCCTTTTCTGGTGCTCTGCCACCTTCAGTGTAAAGTTCTTCCTCATGCTGAGGTGGACCTTCTTGTGTTTTAACTTTTGGGTATTGCTCCAGATCCTATCAGTGGACACCACTGAAAAGAGGTTGGCACCATCCTCTTGGCATTTGAGATATTTGTGTCTATTGATGAGAACCCCTCTCAGACTCCTTTTCTCTAGGCTAACAGTCCCAGCTCATAAAAGAAATGTTCCGGACACTAATCATCCTTGTGGCCCTCTGCTGGATATGTGTCTTGAACTGTGGAGACCAGAACTGAACACAATACTCCAGATGTGGCCTCAGGAAGAGGATCATCTTCCTTCTCATTATCACTTAGACAATGAGAAACGAAAACTAAGTCTTAAAACACCTTCCCCCCACCCTTCTGTTCTTCAGAGATGGCTCTGAGAAATTTGGTACTCAAGCCAATGCCATGGATGAGACGAAAGAAGAAGAAACATGCATCAGCACATTTTCTTGGTCTGGCTAGTTTGTTTTGGTTTTGAGCAGGGCCAATTAGTTCAAGGTACAGTCAGATGGAGCTGTACCTCCTTCAGGGGTTTGGGACTGCTTTGTTGGAAATGAATCATAGAAGGGATTGGGTTGGAAGGGGACTTGAAAGATCATCTAGTTCCAACCCTCTACCATAATCAGGGACATCTTCAGCTAGACCAAACTGCCTGGAACACCTTCAGGTTTGGGTCATTCACAACTTCCCTGAAATGGGTTCATTTCAGTGCCTCACCACTCTCACAGTAAAGAATTTTGTCCTATCTGGTGTCTTTCAATTTGAACTCCTTCTCCCTTATCCTGTTACTACATGCTCTTGTAAATAGTCTTGTCCCATCTTTCCTGTAAGTTCCCTTCAGGTACTGGAAAGCTGCAATTAGGTTACCCCAAAGCTTCTCTTTTCCAGGCTGAACAATTTCAATTCTTTCATCCTTTCCTTCATAGGAGAGGTGCACCGTCCCTCTGATCAACTTGTGGCCCTCCTGTGGACTCACTCCAATGGGTGGATGTACTTCCTGGGTTGGGGAACCCAGACCTGGACACAGTACTCCAGGTCATGTCTCACCAGAGCAGAGGGGCAGAATCACCTCTCTTGATCTACTGGCCCCACTTATTTTGATGCAGCCCTGGCCCTTGGCTTTCTGGGCTGTAAGTGCACACTGGTGAGTCATGTCCAACATCTCATCAACCCCTAAGTTCTTCTTGTCAGGGCTGCTTTTGATCTGTTCATCCCCCAGCCTGTACAGAAACTGGGGGTTGCCCCAACCCAAGTGCAGCACCTTGCACTTTGTCTCATGAGACTCCCATGCTTCCACTTCTTGAGCCTGTCCAGGTCCCTCTGAATGGCATCTCGTCCTTCAGGTGTGTCAACAGCACCACTCATCTGGGTGTCATCTGCAAATTTGCTTACAGTGCACTCAATCCCTCTGTCTATGTCATCAATGAAGATATTAAATAACAATGCACCCAGTAAAGACCCTTGAGTGGACACCATTTGTCACTGATAAGCGTTGGGACTCTGAGATATATCCTCTGGATATGACCATCCAACCAATTCCTAATCCACCTAACAGTCAACCCATTGAATCCATTGTGCTCCAATTTGGAGAGAAGTGTGTTGTGGGGGATGTGTCAAAGGCTTTACAGAAGGCCAGATTAGTGACATCTGTAGCTGTTCTCTTGTTCACTGAGGTGGCCATCACAGAAGGCCACTGGTTTGGTCAGACAGGATTCTCCCTTGGTGAAGCTGTGCTGACTATCTTGAATCACCTCTTTGTCCTCCATGTACCTTAGCAGAGCTTCTAGGAGGATCTGTTCCATGATCTTCCCAGGCACAGAAGTGAGGCTGACAGGTCAGTAATTCCCAGGGTCCTCCTTTTTTCCTTTTTAAATATGGGTACTATGCTTCCCTTTTTCCAGTCTGGATGTCACCTGACTACCATGACTTTTCAAATATCATGGAGAGTGGCTTGTCAACTACATCAACAGCTTCCTTCAGTACTCTGGGATGGATCTCATCAGGTCCCATAGACTTGTGAATATTCAGGTTCCTCAGGTGGTCATGAGCCTGATCTTCACTTACAGTGGGAGGGATTTTGCTGTCCTGTCCCCATCCTGCTGTTCATCCACTTGAGATGTGTGGGAAGAGACTTTGCTATTGAAGACTGAGGCAAAAAGTTGTTAAGTACATTGGCCTTCTCATCTGTTATTACCTGTTTACCAGTGTTTATCAGAGAGGGTATGTCTTCTCTGATCTTCCTTTTGATTAACATACTTGTAGAAGCCATTCCTGTTTATCTTTGCATCACTTGCCAGGTTCAGTTCCATTTTGCTTTGACCTTCCTCACCCCCTTCCTACAAAATTGTACTTATCTGTACTCTTCCCACATCACCTTTCCTTGTTTCCACTGCCTATGCATTTGCTCCTTGCCCTTTAGTTTGACCAGCAGTTCCCTACTCAGCCATGCCAGTCTCTAGCCTTCCTTGCCCCAAATGCAAGCATCAGAACTTTTTGTTACATAAATACACAGATATTCAATTCCCTTCCTCCCAAACAAGAGATATATGCAAATATATATGATGTCTAACACACAGAAGGGGAGGGAAAACAAAATTATGGCTGAAACTGTTGAGTCTATTAAAATGTTCCTCAGTATCAAAGCTATAACCCCTAATAATTTACACTACACAATGAGTCATGCATCCTGCTTCCATCCCTGAATAACGACAAGACGTGGGGAAGAATGTGTGCTATCTACTTAAGGAGAATTACAAAGACATTCATTTAAAACTGCACCATCCTACTACCACAAACTTCAGCATCATATCATATTAAATCAGTCAGCTCTGCTGCTAGACATGCCTTCAATGCAGGCATTTGTGCCACTCTACCTTGCTGAATGCATCTCTCATACTGTAATTTAGAAAATTATCTCTGGCAATGTTTTACATCACAGGACTTGGTTCAGACAGGCTTATGTCTAATAACACTGTGGTCACACAAGATATGATATTAGAAATGTCATCTTAAATTAGTCAAGGGTCAGCTCAGAATAAAGCTATTGTCACTGTTGCTAATCAAACTCCAAAGTGAAAGTGGAGTAACACTGAAAGTATTAAATCAGATATTTTTCATAAAATGATTTGATTTGACTTTACTTATGTCTCTATTGTATTCTCTCTCCACAACTGCTGACAAGAATACAAATACAGTGTGTGCATCTCAAACCAAAAGTAACATAGAAAGTTCTGTAAAAATAAAATTGAATAAACACATCACCATTTGAGCATGGCGACACCATTATGAAACACGAAGTCAGGAAAAGTAATTTTACCATTACACAAAGACATCGAAATTTAATAGGGTATGGTAATATGGAGGCTAAGACACCCAAAAATGTAAACTAACTCTGCATAATAATGACCCCATATAATAACCGCAAATTTGAACCTGATTGTATTAATTTAAATTACATCCATCCCCCACACCAAAGCATCACAAAAGCTTCAGAATGAAACTATTGTTTACAAATATAGAGCAATGGTTGTGATTATTTTAATTAGCTCTGTTGTTTGGCTATTTACATAAGAGTTAGTGAAGTGTTGAGATGAGATTTTCTTTACCTTATCTAAGCATTAAATTTGCTTGCTACTGACTGCATAGATTACTTCCAGGTTTTTTCCTCAGATATAGGTCTATGAATAAGATAATTATGTAGGCAAAGTGAATGGAATGTAAATTATTATTGAAATAATTAGTGAGTGTCCTGGTTCCAGCCAGGACAGGATTAATTTATGCAGTATCCAGGAAGGGGCATGGCTGGGACCCAGAAGTTATTTTCTACAACCTCACATCATTGCTGGGAGTGAAGGAAAGGGAATATTGTCCAGGGAGAAGGAGGTTTCTTCCAAGTCGGCATAGAATGGTGGAGGGAGCAGTGGGGTATTGTTGTTACCATGTGAATTGTTTGCCTCCTTCTTGTACCCTCTGTCATTAGTATTGTTGCTGTTGCTATTAATTTTCTTATCTCATTCCTGTTTCTTATCTCAACACAGGATATTTACCTTTTGTGCCTCTAATTCTCCTCTCCCACCTGCCACAGGGGGAGGAATGGGGGAGGGAAAGGGAAGGAGTGAGCAAGCTGTACATGGTTTCAGTGGGACCGCTAAATTAGATAATACCATTCATAAACTGTGACAGTGAGGTGCTGAAAGAACTCTATTATTTACACAGAAATATTTAGCCCTCCCAAAGTTTCTAATTAATTTTAAATGCAACAGTTGAAAAAACTAATTTTTCATGATCTGCATGAAAGTCCAGAACCAGAAGGGTGCTATTTAGTAGGGACACATTAAGCTCTTTTGTATATAATGGAGGTGTGAAATCTTTTCTTCATCTGTGAATCAGACCCTGACATTTCCTGTTGGTCTGTGACTAATGCCTTACCAATGTGTCCCTGCCCATGACAGAGGGATAGGAACTAGATAATCTTTACAATTCCTTCCAATTTATTCCATGTTTCTCTTAATGTATTTTTATACTGTCTACATGTGGGAGTGGACTTAACAGTATAAGTTTTCTCTGTATTGTAACATGGATTCCCTGTCTTTTTTCCCTGAATCACCCTTCTTCTTCCCAAAACCCCTTGGGAGGATTTTTATCTCCCTGCCTCAGTATACAGGAATTCTTTCCTGTAGAGCTAGGTGAAGTCCTCCCATTGACCCTTAGTTAACCCCTTCCCCACTGGCTGTTAAACCTTTAAATACCCCGACCCACACTGAATAAACTCTCTCTCTCTCTGCACCCTGCCCGGTGGTCTCAGTGTGTCTCTCTCCTGCGGGACATGTCGGGGACCATGTGGGTGGAGGCGGGGGCAAGGGAGAGCGCTCCCCTCAGCTGTCGTATGTACATGTGCCATGTACATACTCCAAATGGTCTTATCAAGTTAAACTTGGAACTTTCAATATGTATGTTGATCAGACAGCTGACATTTGCTCTGCAATACTGAATATGGTATTGTTCTGGTCTTACATGTCCAACTGGTCTTTCTAAGCCTCCTTTAGAAACATAGGGGAAAGAAACTGAGGGAGCATCATTCATTTCATCCTTTAAGAGTTATTTAGAGCAGATGAGATGAACGAGCTTCTTGAGTTCCTAGGTGCTAATGAACAGCTTAGGTGGATGAGACCAGTGATACATAATGATACATGATATAATAATAATAATAATAATAATAATAATAATAATAATAATAATAATAATAATAATAATATACTGTGTTTTCATCCCTTGGTCACTTACCACATAACCCTTCTCCATATATGCTGTAACCTGTATCATACTATATGTCTTTGTGAAAGACTGGAGAAAATCACAGAATATGTCAAGTTGGAAGAGACCCACAAGGATCATAAAGTCCAACTCCTGGGCCTGCACAGGACCACTCCCAAGAGTCACACCATATACACTTCTTGAAGTCTGTCAGGCTTGCTGGCTCAAAACCACTAAAGTGTTTTTTTTGTGTGGGTGGGAATAGGGCAAGTTCTGCATAGGTGGGATGATGCAGTGCTCCACATCCTGCCCTGGAGCCTCTAGCCCAGCCCCAGAATGACTATTGAGCCACTGGCACACCAAAAGCCCCAGCTCAGGGGTGAAGGGCCCCAGGAGAGCAGAACAGATAAAAGCAGCAGCACAAGCATACAAGTGATTATGGCCCAACATCTTGGACTTTATAGCAGCTGAGAGCCTGCTGAATCTAAGCAGTGACTATTAATCTTTCTCTGTCCATTTTCTTCTTCCTCTCTCTCTCTTTTTTTCTCCTATCTTCCTCTTGAAATCTGGGTAACTAAAAGTTGGATGGGTTAGAATTTGCTAAGCCACTGCTTTGTGAAGTGCATTATTTTGATTGAATGTTGCTTTAAAATTTGCCAAGTACCTTATTCTACCTCAGTGTTCTAAAGTTTGCAAATAAAAGTTTGTTATTCAATCTCCTGAGAACTTTGTTGTGTTCTCCTCTTGCAACACCTCAGGGTATCGAAGTACCTAAGCCCTTAGAAAAAAACCAAAAACTTGCCAAGTGAGCTGGGGGCTTATAGGCTTTCTGGTACTTTGATTGTTAATTCACAGATGGTTGTATTCTGATTTCATGCTGTGCTTCTGTGTATTCTGCCAGAATAAAACCCATAAAGAAAGATATAATTGACCTTATGAATAAACAAGCTTTAATAATATTCAAATATGTAAGAGGAATATCCATGTTTTATTCCACTGTGACTACAAATGCACAAGATCTACTCCGAATCTACAAGTCATAAAAAGAGAGCTAAGCTACAATTTCTGCCTTCAGCATTACTAGTGTGTGGTATAAGGTCAATGGTCTCACCTCATTAATGGTTATATTCAAAAAATGGGATTTCCCAGTGTCAGTGTGGTCTCTACACTCTTCCATCATCGTATAATATTTTTTTTGTTGACACAACTGAATAGTTCATTTCATGTTACAAATTTTCATTGTTCTCTGTCAGAACAGTAATGTTGATACAACAGCAGTACAATCAACATAATCAAGTGTTATTCATGACATGGGAAATACTGTCTTTATTAGACTTCCTAAATTGAAGTGAAAATATTATGAATACCTAAAGTTGTTATGATTTTATCTAAAATTCCCTTTGCATGCAATATTCTAAAGGGTATTGGAAGGTGAATGAAGAAAGGCCATCTGGTGCATTTTCCAATGTGAAAAAAAATGGTTTTCCAGTGACACATTTAGATTACCACTTCTACTTTTGGTAATCTATCAGTGAGGAAAAATGTATCATAGAGCAGTAGAAGACTGGGGAATAATGCTAAGAGAAATGGCAGAAACATCAGTCCTGGGATGTTTCAAGAAACATTAAAAAACAGCTCAGAAATAAAATACCTATCAGACCCAGATATCCGTGAGAGTCTGTGTAAGGTCCTGAGCCTATCTTGGTACAATCCCAATTACAAATACAGGTTGAAGGAAGAATGGATTGAAAGCAGACTTGAGGAAAAGGATTTTGGAGGGGCTGGTGGGTAAGAACCTAAGCATGAGTCAGCAATGTGTGCTCACAGCCCAGGAAGCCTGGGCTTCATCAAAAGCAGTGTGGCCAGTAGGTTGACAGATGGGATTCTTTTGCTCTACTCCACTCTGGTGAGCCCCCACCTAGACTGCTGTGTCCAACTCTGGGGCCTGCAGCAGAAGGACATGGACCTGCTGGAGTGAGTTCAGAGAAGGGTCATAAAAATTATCAAGGGGCTGGAGCACCTCTCCTATGAACACAGACAGAGAGTTCAGCCTGTTCAGCCTGGAAAAGAGAAAGCTCTGGGGAAACCTTAATCAACTCTCCAGTACCTAAAGGGGGGCTACAGGAAAGCTGAAGGGGAACTTTCTACAAGAACATGCAATTATTGGAGGAATGGCTTCAAACTGAAAAAGGCTGGATTTAGATTAGGTAGTACGAAGAAATTCTTTACTATGAGGAGGGCGAAACACTGGAACAAGTTTCCCAGAGAAGTTGTGGATGCCCCCTCCTTGGAAGTGTTCAAGGCCAGGTTGGATGGGGCCCTGGGCAACCTGATCTAGTGAGTGACATCCCTGCCCATAGCAGGGGTTTGGAAACAGATGATCTTTAAAGTCCCTTCCAGGGACTATACTTTCAGGCACGGGTCATCCACAGCTTCCCTGGGCAATCTGTTCCAGTGCCTCACCATCCTCTGAGTAAAGAATTTCTTCCTAACAACTAATTTAAATCTCCCCTCTTTTAGCTCAAAACTCTTCTCCCTTGTCCTATAAACACCTGCCCATGTGAAAATTCACTTCTATCTTTTTTATAAGCTCCATTTAAATGCTGGAATGATGTACTGGTGAAGATGAAAAACATGATAGGTTCCAGAACAGATCCATGCAGCACTTTGCTTATTATAATGTAGAGAATGACCTGTTAATGATGACTATCTGAACCTGTAATCTGGTAATCAAAACAGTCTTTTACCAACCTATTTGTCTACCTATACAGACAATCACATTGTAATTTTTTATACAGATCCCATTTTGAAATATGTCTCCCATGTTATCTATTTGTGCATTTGTGAATGTGCAAATAATATGAAGATTCACAATATGCCATTACTTTTTAGTTAGTAGTAATTTATGCACTTACATTTACAGAAGCTTATAGTTACTGGGGTTTTTTTTGTTTTTGTTTTTTTTTTTTTTGTTTTTGTTTTTGTTTCTTTTTGTGAATGGGCAAGGGTAAGTCAAAGGCAAATACCAAGTTTTCTCTGGTGCTTACATTCTGAATATGTAGGCTGAAACACAGAGAGGTTCTCAAAGGTTTATAGTTGCTTAATTTGAACTCAAACTGAAATTGGGTGTGGCTACATGTATCTTAAAAACCTTAATGGGTGGCTATTTGAATCCTTAGGTAAATAGAGAACATTTACTGAATCAGCAAGGTTCCCATCTTACTTACACTAGCATAATTATTTGAACTGTGCAGTTCAGCACAGAGAACAGGGAAAAAGTAAACACTGGCACTGCAGAAGTTAACAGAGTTACTGCAAAACTTAATGGGAAACTATCATCATGATGGATCACCCAGCAAATGCTAACCAGTAGAAAGCTAGGGCCAGAGTCACAAATATGTACAAACTTAGGGAGAAGTTTAGCAGCAGTTCTGAGGGATTAATATTTTAGCCATTGAATTTGGTCACTTAGTCTTAGAGATACATGTAAGAGGAAATCACCTTTGAAAATGAGACCTTGATTTCTAAATTGACAAAAAAATATAACTATGAATGTAGCAACACCTAACTTAAGCCTAAAATCTGAGGTATGCCCGTGCTAGTCTCCTGACCGACAAATGAATGTGCATATTAATTAAAGACTAAGCTCCTTGCTGAAATGTTGTTTTCAGGATATGAGTCAAGGAATAATTTATGAAAAACAAATATTACCTTACTGTCAGATGCATGGTTTTAATACAGTAAATATAAATATAAAGTAATATGCCTAAGAGAATAGAATGAAGGGCCATAGTGTTTTGGAAATATTTTTGTTATAATTAATTTTTGCAAGTGAATTCAGAGCTTATATGACAGCTCTATTCAGATTCAGAAAAGATGTATCTCAAGCAATAGTAATGGACATCTTCTCAAATAGCATGGACAATATCCTTCAGCTGTGACTGGGAAGAACTACCTTTGGGAAGCTCCTGCCTATTTAATCCTTGGCCTCACTGCTTAGTCTTATACAAGGGTGTCAATTAGTGTCAGTTATAATGGTGGGGTTTTTTTGTAATGCGGGCATCTATCTCCTAGGAACTGGAGAAACTGCCAACTTACTATATCTGAGCTGCAAAATAGCAGATGGCCAGAGTTTTCAATGACGAGCTATCTGGGTTGAACTTGTAGAAAGGACTTACAGGGCAAAAGGCTTTAAATCACGTGCATTTCAGCTTCTTTTCAGGTATGTATGGCTGCATCTATACTAGCATATCTAAATAGGATGAGGTTGTGTGTCCAACACTGCCTCAGATTTATTCACACTGTTTAATTAAAGGCAGTGGGGCTATAGTGAGATGTCAGCATCCTAAGCTCCTCAGGAAAAATCTAATGCTATTTATCACTTCCTCTTTGATTTTTGGTATCTTCTTCTGCTTATTTTTATACTTTTTCTTAACACATTCTGTAAATGTGAGCTTTATCTCCCTTGGTTCTCAATAATTCAGTTTTCTTTTCTATTTAAATTGCATTAACAGGATTTTACTCCTACAGTAACCACTGATGGCCCACTGAGATGTCTATTTACAACCTAGAATCTCTTCTGTGTTTACACTCCTGCAAACCACACAGATAAGTTATTCGACACAGAATTAGCAACTAGCTACACTATAAGCTACATCTATCCTAGACCAAACTTGACTACTTAGGTAATTGTTATCAGAGCTAAACCAAGGTAAAATTAATATATGCCAGGACAAGCCCAAACAAGTCCTAAGACTGTACACCACTTGGTGACAGACTACATTTTTATGTAACAATGAGAAAATATCATATTTAATGGAGTACAGACATGGCTTCAGAGTGATTCAGGGAGTAAAGAATTTCTTCCTAACAACTACAAAGAGGCAAAGGAAGATATTTGTCCAGATTTTCATCTGCAGGACATGCTGGAGTTCATAGGGAACAATGTGAACATCCCAAGTGATGGTCAAATATCCTAATAAGATGTCTGGCTTGTACCTATACGTCCATACTTTAAGAATGAAATTTCACCAGTTCTGCTGTATTTTGATATGCTTAATTCTTAAACATTATGCATAGATGTTTGGTTTTTTCAATGCAGTAATCATCTGAAAAGAACATTCACTTCCAACAATGTAAATGTAGTATGAATTAAATTCTGCTTTATACTTTTAATTAAGAATTCTACAAACAGTAATGACAGCCATCAAGTTGATTTCGAATTCTGTCAGTGAAGTGCAAATGAGAAACATATGGAAAATAGAGTTTAAATTCCCTTTACTAGGTTACACATCTCTGTCACTTGTCAAGCAGCAGCAAAATGGATGATACAATGTGCATTGTAAATTCTGCTGAGCTGAACAGTAATATCTCATCCTTTGCATATCTTTCCAGCAACAGGAGGAGCAACAGTGAGTAGCAAGTATGTGGAAAAGGGTCAACCCATGGCAGTGATGAAATTCTGTGCTGTTGTTCAATGAGAGCTGGCTTTGAGAGATTTTTCACAGGTAAGCTTTTGCCTAGAATAAACAGATAGACACCTTACTGCTACAGAGAGAGATTGCTGTATGCTTGGTCTTCCCTCCTTACAACTGAACCATGAAGTATTTTGAACTGCGTCGGATCAAAGGACGAAGTGTCCTTGGAGATTACATAATTTAATTAGTAGTTTCACTTGTCTACATGTAGCAAATAAAAAAAAGCAAAAAACCTTGAATGAGTGGCATACTAGATACAGTATGAAAATTAAATGAACATTGGGTCTTATTGTCCTTGGGTGTTGTGCATTAAACTGAGTTATATTCATGATGAAAAAGAGGTGGGTTCATTTCAGGTAGGATTCATTTAACTAAACTACAGTGAGTACATCTCATCTACAGTTATTACCCCTGGGACTCCCATTACTGTCAGTAAAGAGCAATAGACACCTTGAGGAGGCAGTTTATCTCATGCTCAAGTGTATGCCTGAAACAGGCTGAGTCATGCCCTGAAACTTTCCCTCTCAGGATGCAAATGAAAAAGTTTCTTTGCAGGTAAGATGAAACTGGGTAAAAAGCTGCACATGGGCAACTACTACAGACTAGCTAATATCCTGCAAATTCAGGCTCACTTTCTATGCAGCACCTGTAGCTTTTCAAATGTGTGTATACTTATAACACAATGGGATTTTTCATAAAAAGATGCCTCAGTCTCAAGAAGGAAACTGGATCCAGCTCACTCCTAAGGGTGAACCAATACAGATGTTCCAAGCTATTGCTGGAGAATAGTCAAAAGTTGCTGTAGAATTCTACAGCAGTGTGAAGTGGAAAGGCATGGAGGGCATGAGTGGAACGAGGAAGAGGGCAGGAGAATTTTGTGAGAAGATTTTAAATCATTCATGGAGATGAGAAAAATTAGTGTCAAAGATTATGAAATGGAAGTGTTCTATTTATTTTTGTCGTGGTGTCACTTACATTGCAAAATCCCTTTTTCCACAATCTTCCTGTTTTCACAATTTTTATTATTGGGATGCCAGTCTTCTCAGGAAAGCAACTTCTTTCAACTCTGGTAAGAAAGAACTAGTCTTGCTGCTTTCCTTTTTCTGCCATTGTGGAGCCTTTTCTTATGACTGCTTAACAGCTGTGTTGGGATATCACAAAGAATATTGAGGGGAGTACTGCTTTTGCTTACAGTGGTGCTTTCCTCCATTGCCTTCTGAGCTTGACAGATCTCTGTCTCAACAAGCTGGAGCCTGTGCACAGCGCTTGCTCCCTCACCTTTGCTGTGAGCTCTAAAATACTGAGAAAACAGACACACTCTGAGAAATCCTATAAAATAGATTTTACTGTGGAGTGAATATTTTCAAGTTGCTGTCTGGCACTGACCCAAAAGGAAAAATACTTTTACATAGGTGAATAGCAGACAGGAATGTCAAGAATGGAATTATTAAACTGTTTACATTGGTTCACAGCTAGCTCAGTACCCACTGTTGTGGGTACACTTTGCCATCAGTAAAGCATGATGTATGAATGATAAGGGCCAGGCAGCTAAAAGCTTTTTATTTAAAACAATTATTTAAGAAATCTATTGTAAAAATCACACATTGTTTTGAAAGACCTAAGAAATTTCTGATTTGCAAAAAAACCCTAAAACCAGTATTTTTGTGTCTGGACTTTAAAATTTAACTACAAAGCAACAGGATACACTTTGATTTTATTGCCGCAATCACTTTTGGTTTCTAGACTATGACATCTATGTCATCTACCAGAAGTCCTGGTTAGCTGGAGGAGTTCCAGCTGACTGGATATTAGCGAATGTAATGCCTATCTACAAGAAAGGTTAAAAGGATAATCCAGGGAACTACAGGCCTGTCAGCCTCACCTCAGTTGCAGCCAAGGTTATGAAAGAGATCATCCTGAATGCCACTGCATAGCAGGTGCAGGACAACCAGGTGATCAAGCCCAGTCAACATGGATTTATGAAAAGCAGGTTCTGCTTCACCAACCTGATCTCCTTCTACAAAAAGGTGACCTGTTTGGTGGATGAGGGGAGGGCTGTGGGTGTGATCTCTCTGGACTTCAGTAATGCATTTGACACCACGTCTCTCAGTATCATCCTAGAAAAACCATCTGCTTGTGGCTTGGGTGGGTAGTCTCTGAAGGGTAAAAAATTAGCTGAATGGCTGAGCCTGGAGAGTTGTGGTGAATGAAGCTAAACCCAATTGGCAGCTGGTCACTAGCAGTGTTCCCCAGGGCTCAGTTTTGGGGCCAGTCCTGTTTAACATCTTTATTGATGATCTGGACATGGGGATTAGTGAACCCTCAGTAAATTTTCTGATGACACCAAGTTTGATGGGAGTGTTGATCTGCTGGAGGGTAGAAAGGCTCTCTTTTGATTTATCAGTTAAATATATCCAATTAAGATGTCATTTTTTTCTTATTTGCAATTATGATCATAATTTTTATATTGCATGTTGATTTTGCAGCAATATTTTATTATGGTTTAATCTAAGAATATCTATTATTTACTTTCCTACTTGTTGATATGGGTGTTTTTTTCATCTGTTTCCTGCATAATTCATAAGTTATTTTTAGAAGTCACTGTTCCCAGTGATGATAGTTTAGTTTGTGAACTTAGGCTGTGTCAGCATTGAGAGTGCTTTAGGAAGGATATATTGCTCTTAAAGGCACACCAGTGATAGAAAAGATACTTTTGTTGTTCTAGCATTCAGTGTATCTGTAGGTATGTAAAAGTTCTTCACTACTCAGAATCCTCCATTCTGTATTATTCGCTTGGTTTTTCTCTCTCCTTACAGGAAGAATCAGACTTTAGCTAGACTTAAGTATGTTCTTTCTTTCAAATACCATTTTCAAAAGAACATATTAATTGCTCTTACTCAAAAGCAATTTATGTATTATGAAGGATCTAAAAAGAATCAAACGTATCTATTAAATGTTTTTGCACTTATTATGTCTTTCTTTTCTCTTTATTTACTTTGTCAGAGTCAGACTTTGACAGAATTTAGATCAACCATATTAATTCAAATTGTCTTCATCTGTGATGCCAGGATATGCTCTCTTGTTCTTATTCACTGTTTCAGCTGCAGTGGGTAGTAACCAAAAGCAAAACAACAAGCAGAAGAGTAATGCTAAATCCTTAGACCACCATATTTTCAAAATGGCTGCATGGTTGAGGCCAGTTGTTTTCATGAACAATTACAGCACTCTAAATTACTCACTGATAACTAGAGTAATTATGGAAACACAAATCTCTTTTAGCATACAGAGTACTTGGGAACAATTTTCAAACACCATTTTGCATATTCTGCATTCCAAATTTGTTACTAATGTTAAGACACAAGACTGTTTTTGTTCTATGACTGGATGTTTTTCAAGCTTATAGGACATTTAAAATGGCAAAAAAGAACAATTCTGTTTTGTACATTTGCACTAATGCAAACTGCACTCCATGAATATTCATAAAGTTTCTTTCTCTATGACATATTTAGAATGACTGTGTTGCCTGATGAAAATGTTTTGTAAAGAGAATCAAAGAGGTTAAAATGCCATCAAACAAAATCTGAAGAATTTCCTGACTTTATATGCTACCACTATATTTCTGCAGCAATATTTGACTGTAATTATAGGATTACAGGATTCTGATCAATGTGTTTGATGTTAGTTTTCTGAATTTTGTTCTCAATGGCTATTTCATTCGTGGTTTAGCCTTTGTAAAGGCAGTCATATTTCTCTCTCTGTCTTTTTGCTTATTTTTACATCTTTTGATTGGCATAAAAGTCAAGAAGATACTTTTTTTTTACAAATTAATTTGTTGTGATTAAAATTGTGTTGATAACTTTGCCCTTTTTATTTACTTAACATTCTTGATTTATTTGTCAAACAATTTTCTTTTAATTTATGTTTTCTATACATATAATTCACAAGATCATAATTTGGATAATCACATGCATGCTTGAAGAGCTCAGGAAAGGAGGATGCCTTTTATGAAAAACAGAAATATAGGTACACATACTTAGTTACCAGTTTTGTTGCAAATGCATTTAGAAATATCCACTGCTATAAAGTCCGAATATTCAGGATTTTGACAAATTTTTGCATCATATGAGCTAACCTGTTTTATTTCTGAATGAACATGGTTTCCATCCAAGCAAAAGAAAAAAAAAAAAAAGAGATTCATGGCAATAAACATTTTTTTTAATGAATTCAGGCTATTTAGTATGTTTTCATTTAATTTCTAACCAGCAATGAATTATCCCTAAGATTCTTTATTTTGAGCCTAAATGCAAAGCTTCTACCAACACAGCTACAGAATCAGGTCTGAAAAATACTGTCAGAGACACTTATCCTAGTTTCCAGTCAGAAATATCTATCTATCTATCTATCTATCTATCTATCTATCTATCTATCTATCTATCTATCTATCTATCTATCTATCTATCTATCTATCTATCTATCTAATCATCCATGTGTGTATGTATATATATATACATACACAGGCATATATAGGCACACACGGTAACCCAGATTTAAAGAGCACTGAAAGTTAGTCTGTAATGCCAGCTGTAGCCAATTTCAATCAATCTCAGCTTCGATTTTTGTCATTAGAAAATTTTTCCAGGCTGATTCTGTGCAATCTTCCATGCTGCTTTATTTTTTGTGCTGTTTGATATAGACACAGAGAAAGGATAACTCTCTTATTTAATGAATCTTGTTTTCTGTTTGAAAACTGTTATATTATAACCTTTCTTTCTCAAAATACAATGACCAAACCAGTACACCACTTCACATGATGTGTTCCTGGCCCATAGCAGAGGATCATGCTGCTTCATGTGTTTTATGTGCTATATCTCATTTTATTCATGTAAATATGATTTTTTTTTGCCTTACACAACTGAATTGCATGATTTTTCAATTCATTGTTCAACTTGTTGCATAGGATAGTATTTATTCTTTTTGTATCAGAACTGTGATTTGCCTTTATTCAGCAGTGTATCCTTGCATGATTTTAGTATTCTTTATTTGTCACTACTCAACAGCAAATTTAAGAAGCATATGAAAATATTGAACAATATTAGACCTAGGAGAGAACCCTGAAAAGTCCTACTTGACACAGCCTTCGTTCTGACAGAGAAACATTAATACTTTCTCTCGTCCATGTTATTTTCATCTAGATTATGTCTCCCAAGGCTGCTTATGAGAATGTCTGTCAAAGCCTTGCTCAGGCCAGGATATATGTAACCTACTTTTTCTTCTCTATTCACAAGGCCTACTATTCTCTACTAGAGAGAAATTGTGTTTTAGTTGACACAATCCATTCATGACAAATCCATATAACTTGTCGCTCACCTCCTTATTTTCTTATATCTGCCACTAGTGGTTGATATATCTCCTAGTTGCAGTAGAGCTATGTTTTGAAAATGGGTGCAGAAAAGAAGTAAAGATATTAACTTTTCTGTCATTAGTTGTTGGTAGCTGTATTACTCTGCTAAAGAGCAGACTGACCCTTTACTTTGTTTTTTCTCATCTCTTACTTGACATTCTCCTTGTCCTTTGTTAATTGCCGCTCCTTTTCTTTTTCCTCCATGGTTCTCATTTTGTCCCTATATGTTCATGCTATACTTTCATGTTCATCTTATTAGTCTGGCCTAGTTTCCAATTCCTTTTTACTAATTTCTTTTTTAAATCCATGAAGTGTTCTTCAATTAGACAAGTAGGTCCCTTACGATATTTTCTGTCTTTCCTCTGCAGGGAAATAGCTTGCACTTGAGTCTTTTAAGTCTTGTTTTTTATAGTACTGCCAGATTTTTAAAATATCTTTTCTGCTCAGACTAACCTCTCAGGATATGCAGTCCAACAATTCTCTGAATTTATTGAAGTCTTCTTTCCTGGAATCCATTGTTTTTACTTTGCACATTATTATGCTAAAAAAAATTTTTTTTGCTATCTTATGATTCCTTCGACCTCAACATTCTACAGTTTAAAAGGGAAAGGAAGTCTGTAAGATTTTTCTCTCTGATGTTTATTTCCACCAATGGTGGCCAAGAGTACATGCAACACCTTGTTTGGTGTATATCTCTTTTGTCAACTGGGTGTCCGGTTAGCTGGGATACAACTCTGTCAATTCCTTAAAAAAAGCTTCACTCTGTTTTTCTGGGTTTAATATGAACCTATGTCAGACTCCTTTGCTAGGTGGAAACTACACTGTTATATTTTTAAGCACCACTGAAGAACATTTCAGTGTGATACCTGTATCTATGTTCTAGTCCCCAGAGTAGGCTTTAATATGCAAGGAAAAATTACTTACACTGTTCCATGTTTAGCATATTTATATGCTTTTTCAGTAAAGACCTATTAATGCAAATTAAATATGGCATTTGCCATAACCAAACTTGTAAAATTATATTCTTGTTCTGATTATAGAGAAAGATGTCAGACTCCACTGTTTATTTTTAAAAAGCGTGTTTTAGCATGCAGCTATTTAAGATACTGGTGTAAGATAAGTTGTCATGCCAACCCTGTGCATCCCTTCCTGGCCCTTCTTTGTCTCAATTGTGCATATTCAAAATGCCTCTTGCTAGGTTCAGCCTGCCATTTCTGTAGAGCAGGATTTTTAGAACCCTTTGCAGATATGTATTTTATTTTCATGATTATTATGTTGTTGACAGGAAGAAACCAGAGATGTTATTCTCTTTCCAGTGGTCCAAATATGAGATATCACTGAGTTCTCTGAAGCTTTTTCAGGTTTATGACCTTTATTCTTGTGTTTCTACCAGCAGTAATAACAACACAGAGAATGATCCAAAGTGCATGGAGGTGGCAGTAGAGGAAAAAAGAGATAAAGATTAGAGAAGGACAAACACTGTTCCTATGTGACATTAAGTGGCAAAACCTCCAATTTAGCTAGAAACTGCATGCTTTCTCCACACTCTCTACTGCCTAATGAGATAACCCTAATGTCACTAAGCTGTTTTTCTGATAACAATACTTTAAAAAACCCAACCAAACAAAAAAAAAACCAAAACCAAAACCCAAACAAACAAAAAAAACCCCCAAACAACCCCAACATTTAAAACCACCACCAAATTGTCATTCAGAGGAAAGCAGCATTATCCTGTACTTCAGTAGAAAGGTTCTGTTTCTCTGATCCTTCTAAGTAACAATTTCAAAACCAGGTACACATAGCTCTGTACCTTCTGTTAAGCAGCCAGCAAAGAAGCTACTTTGCAGTAGGGATCTACTGGTAAATATGCCAAGGGAAGTAAACAAACAAGATAATAACTACTTCATATGATGCACTGTCTAAATAGCAAATTTAACATAATCTCTCTTGACAATTCAAATAATTTGTTCAACAAAGCCATAGAGGTCAAGAATATTTCATGACTAATTCTGTGCTTCACTTTGGTTGGAAATGAATGGCTCATGTACTACTTTTTATGATTGGTTTAATGAAAAACAAAAAAACAGGCCTTTATTTCCAAAGAATTGTAGCTACAATTTTTGTTCTCAAAAACTGCAAGAACAACTAGGTTGGCATACGGCCTACAACTTTGAGTTTGACTTTTGAAGTGACTCAAATGAGACTGATTTTTCAGTAAAAATAGCAACTTGTCTAGCTTATTAATAAATATTCATAAGCTTTTAATTAAGCATATAAATCACAGCAAGCCATTTAAATCTAATTGTTTATATGCCACTACTTTGAAGCTAAGTTCTTACTGATCTAAAAATTAAAAACTATGTAGGTGACATTTATACAGTCTTATTACTCCATAGTAACATTGAAAGTTACACAGCTACACACCAAACAAGAGAGTCTCAGCTGTGACTCTCTCTTGCTCTGTTGTTCTAGTGTCTCTGAAAATCCCTTTCTCTGAGCAAGCTCTCCTAGGCAGGAATAACCTCCTCCTTCATCCAGAGAAAAGATCTGACCCATTTACTTTTCCGAAGGAAGGCAACAAATAGAATAAACAGACCAGACTGCAACACACTGTAAAGGGAAAGATCCTTTCCACTGTATCTTCTTATGGCAAAAATGCAGCTCATATCCATATCAGATACCCACAAGTATTTTAAGGTGATTTTCAGGTAAATGTATAAATGTATGAAGCCACAGTCTACTCATCATCAATTATTCCAATCTGAATCAGATGTAAATCTTATAAAAATTGAAATATTTTTGCAAGAATTTTTTGTTCTTAGGTGCTCACAGTTTTCCTACATTCTTGTTACATTCTACATTATTCACAACCTCATTTCCTTAAAAAAGTTCATGGACATCAGGAGAGGTTCCCAGCAACTGGAAAAGAGAATGTTGCAAAAACTTTGAAAACGGGTATGGAAAAGGTGTGTAAGTTAGTCTTGCTTCAGACTCTGGGTAAATCATGGTGCAAGGCATCTTAGCACAGAGTTCTGGGCAATGAAGAGAAGAAGGTGATTTGGAACAGTCTAAATGGATTTACCAAGGGGAAATCATGCTTGACAAAGAAGTCTTCTGTTCTAAGGCATGAGAGAGACATGGAGAGACATGAGAGACTCCTGGGAAAAGCAGAGGTGGTCACTAACTTTAAGTAGAGTAAGGTTTCTGCTAGTATCAAAAATATTCTTGTATATGAGTTGTTAGGACCTGGAAGGCTGGACTACTAAATGAATGATCAGAATCACCCTCGGAGGGTCATGATTAATCAGTTGTATTCTGTCTGGAGGCTGGTAAGAAGTGAAGTTCTAGAGAGGACTTTGCCCTGGGACCTGTCCTATTTAAGATCTTCCTCAAATAGCTTCAAAGAAATAAAAGAATTTCCTCTTGTCAAGTATGCCGAGTACGCCGAATCTGAGGGACCAGGCTCTACTCAATGGCAGGGGTACCTTCCAAAGAGGCCTACCCAGCTTGGAGGAATGGGTTAGCAGGAACTTCTGGAAATTCGGTAATGACAAATGTAAAAGTACTTTGCCTGGAAAAGAAGAGGAACTGATACCAGTTGCTGAACAAGACTTCAAGGCTGTGATGGATAACAAAGTCACCATTCAGTTAGCAGTGCTGACAAGGAAAGCCTTTCTCACTGTAAGAACTGCTAAATAGTGCAGAGTGAGCAGACAGCCTGGAGAGACTGTACAGTCTCCATAGTTAGAGTATTTCAAGATGAGAGTAAAGTTCTGAGCAGCCTGGTTTGACCCCATAGCTTACCCTGCTTTCAGGGAGGGGGTTGGTCTTCTAAGATTCTGTGATCCTATGAGTTTAGAAATGCCTTGAGTAGCTTGCATATGCCAGACACACTGTTTATCCCATAACAGTATACAAGTTATTGGTATTTTAGAAAGGTCTATAATAGAATACAGTCAATACTGTTCTTGTATTCATAACAATGTAAACAATGTATTTTCTTGATAATGCAACATTAATCATTAATCATCATTGCTACAGAGAAAAGGATTTCATACAGATACAGGATAAATACTAAAGTGCTCACTGATAATTTTTTAGCTAATTCTGACAGGCAAAGCTATGCCAAATGATACATCAGTTCTGGTTTGGTGGTAAGATGTTCAGAAGCTGGTGAAACTTGAACAATGAAGTACCCTGAGAAAGGGTATCATAACAATTTTTTTTTTTAATTATAAAGACAGAAAGAGAATAACAATTGAAAGGAGTAGAGCAGAAGAAGATAAAAAAAACCAAACCCAAACAAACAGTCCATTTCTCAGTTATCCCCAGTTATAGCTTTAATCTTTGCATTTCCCTCACTACCTTCTACCTCATTGTGATTTTCAAGCAGTAACAGGTAAACACTTTTATTTTAACTCCTTCATGAGCTAGAATCTTCACCAAAAAATCTGTCAGATACAGAACTGATATCTATGAAATATTATTTTTATTTCAAGACTCTCCAGTACCTGTTTGTTTCCTCTCCTAAAGATTTTTTTTTTTTATTTTATTTTTGATTAATAGTAGATTCAGCATTACCTCTACAGCTTTCTGTATAAATACAAACTAATTCTAATGCCATTTCTTTAAGACTGTCTAAAGGGGCCTGTTTCACAGTATGCCTCTTCTCAAAGATTTCTGCATGGGTGATTCTAATGTTTTGAATTTTATCAAAAACTGTCATAGCAACTATAATGCACATAAATCAAGGATCTGAGAGTTCCAGTGAGGAATGTTTTCTACAATGTTTTCGAAGTCAGAAGGCAAACCTATTAATTTATTTTCTAGGAACCTCTTTTGGGCAATGCACAGAGATTTCTAGAGAGGCACTGAGTTCCTGCCCTTGTAAATCATCAGCTTAAGTGGCCTTAAGAGTGTTCTGCAGGACAATGACCTAAAATTTGTATACCTTTTCTTCATTCCTCAAAATAAGAGTAATTCTTGAATGCAGTTGGCTTTTCAGAGTTTTAAAAGAAGCAAGCAAAATCTTCTAACAGCCTTCCTAGTAGAAAACATTGTAGAGAGCACTCATGAGTCATTTGCAGTTTGCTCCTGCTTGTCCCAAAAGACTGTGTGCATTAGGTTCACTGATCTTTAGGACAGTGAGGCCAGCAGATCAAGATAGTTGCTAGTGATGAAAATAAAAATACTACAGGTTTTTATAATTTTTAACCAAATTTTTATCAAATCATATTCATAAATGAAATAATTCTCATGATTTAGCCAAATATTGGCTAATTACTTAAAAATCATATTAATGGTATAATTTATGGCTTGTTGACATGAATAGGAAAAATTAAATAGATATGAGTGATAGTGGGATCATACCATGATGCACTACGTTGAAACAACATCCTGAAACAGGATTTAATTGAAAGTAAAATCCAAACCTAATAAAATGTGCCAGCAAGTTTTAGTGGTACAAAAATGCAGTCATTCCTTGTACTTTGGTTTACTAGGTAACAGATACCTCCAAAATTAATTTAAACACATGCTCATGACCTGCCTAAACTCTTCATAGCCGCTGGATGACAGCTGGTAGATACATGGATTTAACATCAGCAGCCCGGGAAAGAAATTACTTACAGTCTAAAAGAGAAGGGCCCAAATGCTACATCCTAGCAGTTCTCAGCCTCTTATTTCCAAACACAAGAATTTGAATTTAACAGAATGTTCTTCCACCATAACAGCTTAAAAATATGGGATACTATGGAAATGAAGTTTGTTCTGTCTGAAGCAAGACAATGATGGTTGTTCCACCTGCCATTTCCAGTAACACACATTTGGGGCACTTGGTCAAGAAATGGATGATCCATGTTTGATTTCCTTTTATACTTGACAGGATTTAAATCTATTTTCAATTTCCTGGTTGTCAAGGTATAAAACGGCAAAGAAAAGAAATGGGCTGTGTACACATGCCAGAACAGAGGAGACCTGTTTTCTGCTTCTGGAACTTTTCCTGAGTTTTACAGGAGTCAAGTATAGTGTTAAATACAAAGTAAGGTTGGGAATTAGAAGACATGATATTTCTCAAAATGAGAAACCACTGTGACAGCCATGAGCTGCTTTAACACATTGATGTCACTATATCCTTCATGAAATGCAATGTGCTCACTTTTTAAAGAAAAACAATTAACATAGATGCTGTTTACATCTTATATGGTAGCCTACTCATTAAAACATTCATAGCCAAAAAGAATTTTCATGAAAAAGTTCAAAGTGAAGGATATTTCAGCTTTGAGTTTCTTACATGGGTTTGAACCAAGAAGACATGAAATTTGAATGTGCTCAGTGTAAGAATGAAATTAGCAAAAAATTTCCAGCCTCTCTTTGAATGATACAGGTGTCAGGCACTTATAAAAGGAATAGTAGAGCTGATTGTTTCTTCCTTCTTTAGAGTCAGCTTTCCTTTTCTTCTTAAAGGTTGATGTAGTAATCCTCTGCATCTCAAGATAGCAGAGTTAGGTGCCTAAACTCCAGAGACGGATGTGATTCCTGATCTCTCTCTGGACTTAATGTATCTTATGATAATGACAATTCTTTGTTTGTATACAGGATTTTATAACTTCACTGGAGAGCATTCTCTGTCCCCAGACATGACAGGAGACCTATTGGGACCTGATAGCAGAGCACACAGTGGAAACTGAGCGTACTTAATTTCTTTCACTGATTTCATGAAGAAGCAGAGCCTGAGAGAACTATCAATATCCAGCATTGAACCCTAATGGCAATTCCTGTTTATTCACTGCCTCATGAGGGTTTATAGATCATATTTCCCATCATCCATTCCTTCTTGTGAGATGAAAAAGCAACACTTCGTATTCCCACTCAGTGTTTGTGCTCTTTATATTTGTCCAGTGTCATGCTACGCATTTTTATTATCTGTGCTGTAATAGAAAGCAAATAAAAACAATGTTATAAATTCAATAAAACAATAGGCAAAGATACAACATAGGGCCCTGGAGAAAATGTTCGTGAATAGCAGGCAGAAACTAAAATGTGAAATGAATATTGATCTTTTTGTTATGACTGAAGAATACAGAGTGCACAAACAATGGAGGAAGGAAAGGATGTATGGGTTTTTCTTATATGGCATGACTGAATTTCTGTAGTCACCCTTCAAGCAGCAGACAAACAAATGTAATACTTGATTGTCACACTTATGGGGTTGTTTGTATTATGAAGGGTGAATCTCCACTGGTAAGGATAAAGCTTAGCTTCTCATTATGATCTTGAGTGTTGAATCTTTTCCTGAAGTTCTCTAAAATAGCCTGACATGGGACTGGCTGGAATTACCTGAAGATGCCATTTTCAGATGTTTTTTGTCTGCAACAGAAAACCCAGGTAAAAAAACCCAAAAAAAACACTAAAAAACCCCAGCTCACAAACAAATTATAAACCAAAATCCCATTGACTCCATAAGGACTAGAATTTCACCAGTGACTTTTAAAACATATCTATTTAATTTATAGTTTATGGGCCACCTTTAACTTGCAGTCCTCCTTGAAAAATACCAACAATTACCTTAAGGCATTTCAAATAAACTCCTAGCTAGGCTTTGCCTCCTGTATTCAAGAACTATAGCCTCTTCTTGCAATTGTTTGGTGACATATAATGGTGATGTTTTGCTGTGACCTGAATCCTGAAGGAAAATATTTCTCCCCAAGTCATTATTTGAAAAATGTCAAAGCTTCTCAACTACTTATATTTATTAAAGTTTATAGTTCCTTTAGCATCTCTTCCTATTGCAAATACCATGAAAGGGGACAGTCTTCTAATGTAATTGAGATGTGTATGTGATGTGAGACATAGGAAGAGAATGAAACTTCCTTTGCTTAGTGTACCTCTCATGATCTGCAGACAAAGCCTTCAAGGTACTCACCCTTTCCCTCATGTTCTTCTAGTACTCTAAAATACCAGAACATACTTAGAATCTAATGAATTTCTATAAGAAAATTCCCTTTGAGACTGAATACTCTCTAGAAGTGAAAAACAACAAGTTGATTAAGCCTGAAAGATTAAAATGATAGTGATTTTAACACAGGAAAGTTCCTATTTGAAAGTGATGGCAGAGTTTATACGATTACAGACAACAACAACTAAACCAAGAAATAAAAAGTGCTGTATTATGAAATTGTAAGTCTCATACATTTGCTTAATTTCTAAAATATGAAAGATCTCTAAGCTCTTTTTTTTTTAATTAAGAAGTTTTACAAAATTTAAGTAAACTCCACTGTGATTCTGCTTAAAGATGTCAGATACTACTGTAATGGAAATATTTCATTTACTGAGAACATATCTGTTCTTTACTTGGGTTGCAGTTTATTCCCCAAAACGGTTTATTTGATCCAAGTTAGTGAACTAAAGATAACCATGGGAACATTTTTTTCCCTTCACTTTAATTACAGAAATATATTTTGATACATAATTTAAAAGAGCTGTTTTAAGTGGGGGTTTATTGGCTTTCTGCTTTTCAAAAGGAAAGTTATTTAAGATAATAGATTGATAAAAACCACTAATTTCACAGTTGTTGATTTAAATAATCTGTAGTAAAAAAATACATTTTTTTCTGCCAAATACTTCAGCAAGAAAAGTAATGCAGATGACAATCACTTTCTACTCGTTCTAGCCAGTAGATCAGATATGGTAAATTTAGAAGAAAAGGCTTAAACAAAACTGTAAAGTTATTATAGATATGATATATTAATGTTGAATTTATATTAAAATCAGAGAAGTTATTGGAGCAGGAAAAAGTATTAAGCAATTAGTCATTATGAAGCTAGAAATAAAAGAGCATATTGTTGTATAAATCTTAAACTGTTAGTTTGATATTTTTCACAGTCCATGGAAAATGCCTCCATGCTGATTTCTTCACCCATTTATTTGACTCAATAAATTTTTCAGTCCTAAAATGCAAAGCATACATCTAGCATTCTGGGTACAATCACATTAAAAGCAAATTAGTACTTTTTAGCTAGCCTCAGTCACATCAAGGGTCATAACAACAAAGAAATATAACAAAAATTATTCTTCCAACAATGTCTATATTGTTGTCAAGCTTTAACTAAGTGCTGTGTTTCTGTAAGCATAGAAAAATATAATTCATTTTATGGTACACCCTGAAAAAGCAGATTCCAGATGTTACAAATGAAGACAGGAAATAGTATGAGAGATGAGAAATGGTAACAAAAAAGTCACCAGCTACTTTTTCTTATATTTAGGTCAGCTTTATCTCATCTCAGAAATGCAGAGATGCAGCAGAGAGTGAAAGACAGGTAAGTCTCTTCTATGTGTGGGTCTCCAGCAGTTAGAGATCTAAACCAAAATTGTAGTATTGATATGACAGCTCCTGCAACACCTAATACAAATGGCAGTGCACACATATAATGCTTTCATAAAGAAAACACACTGCTTAGCAAATGACACAGTGCATCTAGTACCAAAAAGATGTAGTCCTTTTTTACGGTACCAATATGACTTTAGTCTTGAAGTGACTAAGGCATGGATGAAACTACAAGGCTGCTATCTAAAAGAAATGAGCTTGGGCCCCATGCAGTCTATAAATAACAGTTTTTCAGTCTGTAACTCTTACCTGACCATCTAGAAACAGCTGAAATAATTTGGAAGAAGTAGATTTCAAAACTCCTTGAAATAAACTATGGGCAAATGGATCAATTTCTGTTACAGATGATACCTGTCTTTTGAAATGTTTTTCCGAGCCAGGTTAGAGTACATAAGGGTAGGTATGGGAAACTTGCTGGTCTTCTTCCAAGGCTTAAACTTTCCCTAATCATGTAACTGACATTGCATGTGTTGTTTGTAGATAGCTGTAAGTAATACCTAGAAAAATAGAAAGGACAATCATCCTGAGAGCTTGTGGAACAGACTCAGAGGTTGCTTTTTGTTGTTAGTTTTGGTTTTTTGCTTTTTGTGTGTTTGTTTTGTTTTGGGTTTTTTTGTTTTTTTGTTTGTTTGGTTGGTTTTTTTTAGTAATATTTAGATTTTGTGTAGTCTAACACACCAGTTTTGAATAACTAGATTTAGTAAGAATAGATGTGTGCTTTCAGCATCCTGAGCTGTAGTTTTTTCATATGAATTAAGCAAGAGAGAAGAAAGTGAAATCATCATATTAGTCACACAAATAGTAAATATGAAATGAATTATTCTCATCTAGAATCCCAGTGTTGAAGGAGAGGGAAGGTTGCATTTGTAAATTAGAGTTATGGTACACAAGTGTCCCAAACTCCAATAGATAATTATTTTCTGTAGGATTAGTCAGTTCCTTAAATATAATAAATAATGAAGTCCTATAAATATTTTTCAAGATTAAGGCTTTTGACACTGTCTCCCAGCATGTTCTCATAGACAAGCTGCATCAGACAGTGAAATGAACTGAAAACTGGCTAAATAGCTGTGCCCAGATCTCAGAGATTGGTAGAAAAAAGTTTTGTTGGAGGCCAGTAGTGTACTGTAAGAGTCAATACTGAGTTCTATCCTATTGAAAGACCTGAGATAGAGAGTGTGTTCAGGAAGTTTACTAGGAATATAAAATGATATGGCTGATATGCCACAGTAATGACCTGTCATCCAGAGGGACCTTAACAGGCTGGAATAATGGGTCGACAGAACCTCATTTAATTCAACAAGGGGAAATGCAAATTCCTGCACCTGGTAAGGAACAATGCCAAACACCAATACCACCTGAGGTCCGCCAGGCTGAAAAGCAGCTTTTCAGGAAATGACCTAAGGGTTCTGTTTGACACCAACTTAAACACGTCAGCAGTGTTTTCTTGCAGCAAAAATAGCCAAACGGTATCCTGGACTGCTTTAGACACAGTATTGCCAGCTGGTTGAGGAAGGTGGTGCTTCCCCTCTACTGAGCACTGGCGAGGCCACACCCAGAGTGCTATGTCCAGTTCTGGGCTTCTCAGTACAAGAGAAAGAGTTTAGGAAAGGGCCACAAATGCATTGCAATGACTGGACAGGAGCACCTTTCCTGTGAGGAAAGCCTGCAAGACCTAAGAATGTTTAGTGAAAGGAAAAGAATGCTCAGGATGAGTTTTGTCAGTGTATGTAGATACATGAAGGGAGACAATGGAGCAAGGCTTTTTTAGTGGTTCACAGTGACAGAACTAGAGGCAATGGGCACAAACCAGAACACTGCAGGGGCCATATGAACAACAGAAAACACTCTTTTACTGTGACCAAGCACTGGCACAGGTTGCCCAGAGAGGTTGTGGAGTCTCTGTCCTTCAAGATACTGAAATGTTGGGGGTTGGACCGGATGATCCCTTCCAATATCAGTCTGTGACTTTGTGATGAACATATATATTTTCTTCCTTTAATTTCTGAGATGTGAAGCATATTCTATCATCACTGACCCTAAATTATACATTCAACTGTCTTTCTTGAATTTATTAGATAATTTTCTTAAGGTATCATGTAAATTTTGAAGGGCTGTTCCTGATGCAAAAGCCATTGAAGACTGCAGGGTCCTAAGTGACTACATAATCTCATTTCCACACTTTAGTTCTACTCACTGAACATAATAACAGGAGAACAGTAAAAGAACAGAATAAAGACAAGGACAAAATGATTACGTGGGCACTTGGGAGGTGAATGTATCTGGCTCTGCTTTTTTCATAAGCTGATACATAATTATTTTCTTCAATTAGATGAAATCAGTTAAAAAGATTAACTAATCAATAACTGGAGGAAAAAAAAGAGCGGGAGGGAAAGGTCCTGAGGATCTTAATTTCACATTATTTTACAAATTAAAGAAAGAAAAATGAATGCTAGTCATGCAGTATGCACTGTAAAAAAAACTTTCCTCTTTCAAAATTTGTAAGCTTGGCTTTTTTAGTATCACAGTTTAATTCCTTCATGAACTTTTAGAAAACTGTTTCTGGTACTCAGGCATCAAGATGCCTTTTCCCACATTTTTGCAAACTTTCACCAATGGTGTTGTATAATGTTCCAAATAAAAGACTACTAGACTACTATCTGCCTAATCTTAAAATACTTGGAATCAGAATTTTCCAGTATTTTCATCATTGGTGAGGCACTCTGGAGAACAGGTGATTTTTGTTTGTAGACCACTGGGAATGGTATTTCCAAACTGACTGCAAAATGATTTTACAAAATTAATCAGAAGTCATTCTGGATGACTCCCTTGGGCTTTTGCTCTCACTTGTATAGTGAGTAGAACACAAAGATGTCAGAAAGACACACACACACAAAACAAACAAACAAAACCCCAACCAGATTAAACCAAAACAACCCATCCCCCACTCAAAAAAAGAAAACCAACCAAAAAAGAACAATCCAGATGTCTTAAGTTTATTTGTATGTGTGTCAGTTAAGGGCAGAAGAAATCAATGTAACATCTTAAGTCATCTCCTATGTAATAGTCTACCAGATTGCTATACACTTATTTCTGTGTAGTGCTCAGTAGCATCATTTGATTTCAATGAACTATATTTTACTTGAAAAATACCTGTTTTCATATAAGAGACTTTAATAATAGAGTATCTGTTTTCATTAGTATTCTGTTACGATTGCCATTATTACCCGGTTATAATTGCCTACCATTTATTTCTTAAAAAAAAACCCAGTGACCTATTTATTTCAGTTTGTGCACCTTCCAGTTGAAGTCATTATGTCTTTTCTTCGTTAGATTTGAAAGTAGGAAGATTTTATTCATTGAGACAATTTTCATATTTCTCTTTATGAAGAAAGCAGTGGAATGTTCAGAATTTATACGACAAGTTATAACTACAAATATTTTACACATGTAGATTCTCTCCAGAGCTACTTTTCCAAAAATTCAGTGATTCTTTCCGTCTTTATTTCTTTCTAAATACCTATGCATTTTCTTCTCTTAAAGATCTGCCTTTATCTTATCCTCACCACTGTTTAACTGTGTAGAAATTCTAGGTGTGGTATCTAGAGAGTTCTGTAAGTAGTAATTTTATGTTTACTTCCAGATAATTGCTTAAAATTATGAATAGCCTTAGCCTTAATTTTGGTCACTCTGGATCCTCATATAAAAAGCTCCATCATTGTGTCAACTGCTATTGTATAGTTGTCAGGTATTTGGGTCCATTTAAAATGCTGCTTAATGTGATGTGTTCTAAGCAATCTGCTGTATAGTAACTTAATAAAAAACCAAACTTTCTTCAGGTGATTAATTAATGTATAATGCATGCTCTTTATTCTATCTGTTTAGCTTATATTTTTTCTTAAAGCCTCTATTATTAACACCTATGTTAAAAAGCAATCTGAAGTGTCTGTCCTCATTTATACCATGAGGTTTTAAGTTACCACTATGAACAGAAGAATGTCACTTTGTTTTAATATTACAGTCCTTTTTAATCCATTTAATACAAACCACAGTGATTTAATATAGAGTTCTTTTCCCCTCAGCACATTGTGTCAAACTTCATAAAATGCTATACATACTATATATCAAAACAGGGGTCCGGTTTCAGCTCAGATAGTTTTCTTTGCAGTAGGTGGTATAGACTTGTGTTTTGGATTTATGATGAGAATAGCATTGATAACAGACTGATGTTTTTATTATTGCTGAGCAGGGCTCACACAGAGCCAAGTCCTTTTCTGTTTCTCACCTCAACCCACCATCAAGGAGGCTGAGGGTGCACAAGAAGTTGGGAGGGGACACAGCTAGGACAGTTGACTCTAGCAGACACAAGGCATATCCCACACCATAAGGTGTTATGTTCAGTGTATACATTTAGGGCAAAGCTGGCTGGGGAATGCTACTCAAGTACAGTCTGGGCATTGGTCTGTTGCTGATGAGAAATTGCATTGTGTATAAATTGTTTTGTATATTCTAATTATTTTTAGATTTCTGTTATTTTTATTATTATGCTTTTCTATTCCAGTAAACTGCCTTTATCTCAACCCCCAAATTTTACTTTTTTTCCAACCTCACCTGGGAAATGAAGCAGTAAGCAAACAGCTGTGTGATGTTTAGCTGTTGCACAGTCAAACTTGTGACTGAATAAAAGAATTGAAATTGAACTCATTTCACAAAACAAAACAAAAAAATCCTAATAAAACCTAACAAAGCTATGATGATCTTTAATTAATTACATACTAGTACTTGAGTTTTTTATTATCTGAATTCTGTCAACTTTGTCAGATTTTTCGAGGGACTGATAGTCTAATTGCTGTTCATTCCCCGTGTCTTATGAGCACAATATCTGGACTTTTATAGCCATTCTTTCTTGTAGTAAGGGGGCCAGAACTGAACACAGGATTCGATGTGTGGCCTCACCAGTGCCCAGTACAGGGGGACAATCACTGCTCTGGTCCTGCTGGTCACACTATTTCTGAAACAAGCTGGGATGCTCTTGTCTTTGTGGCCACCTGGCCACTGCTAGCTCATGTTCAGCCGGCTGTTGACCAACAACCCTAGGTCTTTTTATGCTGGGCAGTCTTCCAGTGACTCTTCTCCAAGCCTGTAGCATTGCATGTGGTTGTTGTGAGCTAAGGGCAGGATTTGGCACTTTGCCTTGTTGAACGTTACATAATTGGTCTCAGCCCATCTATCCAGCCTGTTCAGATCCCTCTGCAGAGACTTCCTACCCTCCAGCAGATCAACCCATCTGCCCAACTTGGTGTTGTCTGCAAATTGAGTGAGGGTGCACTGAATCCCATCATCCAGCTCATGGATAAAGATTTTAAACAGAACTGGCCCCAACACTGAGCCTTGGGGAACACTACTTGTGACAGGCTGCCAGCTGGATATAACTCCATGCACCACAATTCTCTGAGCCCTGCATCCAGCCAGTTTTTTACCCAGGAATCTGCACTCATCCAAGCCCTGAGAATCATATTTCTCCAAGAGAAGGCTGTGAGAAATGATGTCAAAGGCTACTAAAGTCCAGGTTGACAACATCGACTAATCTCTTTGCACAGATGGAGAGAACAAACTGTTAATGCAGCTTTTCCAAACCTCTTTCATAGAATTTGCCAATCAGCAGGCTTAAGCACCTTAATACTAGATTACAAATTTTCTTCTCTGACTGAACTTTCTCAGACCTTCAAGATTAAACATACAAATATTTTGGTTTCAGGCTGCTTTTTTATCTTAAGGGTCGCCTATGAAAATAACAATAATAAAAAAAGTTCTTTATAACAGTGTTTGCACCTTTTTCAAGATTCTCAGTAACAGAAACAACCTAGTGGAGCTATTGTGTGAACTGTATTGATAAAATAAATCTGCCAAAAGTAGATAAGTTAAAAAAAAAAATCTATCTAAAGGTTCAACTCAAACCTCTGAGTTCATCAAGTGAAATTAATGTGTATTATTGACCAATTAGCAATAGGGACTGGAAAAGGATCCTTGAGAAGAGAAGTTAAAAATAACTACATACCATAAATGCATCTTTTAATACAATTTCTCTTTTTTTTTAATTAAAATTGAGTGCCATCTTGGGATGTTTCTTTAAATCCTTGTACTACCTTTCCTGTTTTACCAGCTCTCATGTGCTTATGTGTTTCTGTAATTTGCATACTGTACATTTTGTACACCTTCTTTCCTTACCCCTGAAACACACATCTCTATAAATCAGAGGATAAAGGTATGATGAGATATTAACAAATTACTGCTTTTGAAACAGTAGGTTACTTTCTGACAAGATTAATTTTAAACTAGTAGAAAACATCAAGAAAATGCCAGGGCTGCCTAGTAAAATTACCTGGAGGAATTTCAGTAATCTTAGATACGGTATTCTCCACCTCAGAATTTCATCTAAGATAGCTGAGATCGAGTGATTCATTGAATTCTCCTATGGGAAATCATGTATGAACCCCAGTGAGGTAGAGATTAAAGCTACCCACTTTCACCATAAAGTCATACTACATGACTGGTAGGATGACTTTAAATACCTTTAAATCAAAAAATATCTAAAACAATTTACACAAAAGAAAAGGAAATAAAAATACCTCTCTTCTGGCTTGCATGTCAATTGTCATGTTTGAATTAATAGTGGAAAGAGTGCTATGAACTGAAGGGCTTACCACCAATTTTTAAGAGCATTATAAATCCATGTGGATGCAAGCTCTGACAGAAGTTTGTCTACAAGGGATTTCTGTCACTAATCACTTACAATGTGTTATGAGGAATAGGAAGAAAAAATTTTGTTTTCACCTGGTCATTTTTTCAGTTGGCTCTGCTTAAGAGCAAAGTATAAATGTGTGAGCTAAAACATTTCCTCCAAAGCAAATATTCAAGGTAATGCAATAAACACAAACTTTAAATCTGTTTGCTTACCAGTAAGAGATCTCTGACTTAATTTTAAATCTAATAGGATTCCATTATTTTGCTAGAGTTAGTCCATATTTACAGTAGTGGCAACAAGAAGATGAACTGCCCGTTGTTAGAGTTTTTCAATTTCTAATGATTTTTTTGAAACTGAACAAGGAGAGTAAATTTAAAAAAGGATTATATGGAGAAAGAAAAGCCATAAAAAACAAACACAAGAGAACTCCAGACCCTGGTATCCTTCTGAAAATGGATGTTGTGGAGAAAAGGTTCAGAATTAACAGGAGGAGCAGGTACCTGACATCTCTCTAAACTAGGAGAAGGAAGTATAGCAGTGTCCAGTGATCTAAAGTTGATGCCGAACAATTCATGAGCTCAATTTTAATACAGATAGTTAGTTTAAAACAATTCATGTAGTAATTTTTGATAGCATTGTTCTAAGGAAAAAAATTATGCTTACATTGCATATGCCTATGTCTGACATCTTAGAGATGCAATTAATTCCATCCTAATGGTGACAAAAAAATATAGGTCAGGTCACTAACACCCTATAAAAGCACCTATTTGTCTCCACTGACATTAGAGGCAGACTAAGTGATTAGGCCAGGTATAGATGTCTATAATGCAAACTTATCCTGGTATATGAGAAAAATCCAGCTACATAAATCAGGCCAAACAAAATTGTGGTACAAGCATTTCAGATAGAAGCATGACATATAATTTTTCAGAAGGTCAGGATAGATGAATATAACACACTTTTGGGGTTTAAAACTTAGGAATCTTTGATTAATTTTATGTCAGGAACAGAGACTTGGTCCTCATTTAACGATTAAGTCCTGCAAATCATGAATCAGACAGAAAATATGCTATAAATACATGATCATAATTCTTCTGCCTTCTTACTCCAAAATACTTTTCACTTTTTAATACACAGATTTTGCAAAGTTTATCAGACCCATCCTTGAGCTGAGGCTTTGCTACACTTGCCTCTTGTTTTGAACAAAGGATCACTCCCATTTTTAAATTTCCTCTATGATGACAGTGAGTTGACAGATTTGTAAATTTGTCTGCTTACTCCACAGGCCATTTGCTGAACACTCCACTGGCAACAACAGAAGGAAGACTCAGAAGCTGAGCTTTGCTACCTCCTGTTCCTGCTCTCTCCAGTTAGTATCAGTTAATCGAGGAGGTGTCTCTGTATCAGGTAGCACAGTTGTGATTGTTCCATTGCAGAATACTTGGTCAAGTTAGGTATCTATATTTCTTAAAGCAGTGAACTGTGGGGTCCTGCTATTGTACAAAGATAGTTGTGGAAGGTAGCATGGGAGATGCTGGTCATAGCTTTCACTGTAGAATATTATAGCAAATCTATATGTAGGAGGAATGATTAGAAAACCAGAGACAGTAGCAAAATATAAACTTTTTTGTTGTTGTTTTGAATGGGGTAAATGTTAGTCAAAGAAGTGATCATCTGCATGAAGTAAAAGGATTTTGCAGAGTGCATGACTGAGTTCTGCCTAAATCCTATTATGGCTGAGCAGGATACAGGTGGACAGACCGAAGAGTATATCCTGGAGTATAATTCCTAAGTAAATATTTCATAAAGAAATATGTGAGAAAGACAAATGATTTTGTAAGTCAGAGAGAACAATGAAATTTAAATGGTGAAAAGAGCCTTCTTATGACTTATGCAACATAATCAGAAATTTTCTAGAGACTTGAGATTTTTTTTCCTGGAAGATAATATGTATCTCGGGGAAAAAAAAAAATAATTGAAAAATAGCTTATTTACAACACAGCAGCATCTGAGAAATTTCATGATCTGATTTTGACGCATGTGTGAAATGAGACCTTGACTTAAAGTCCTGAAGTCAATTCTGTCCTCAGTTACTCAGTTGTCTGAAACTCCCTTAGAAGTCAATCAATCAGCTAACTGAATTTCCCCTGTGATCCTTATATCAGCGATTTCTGTTTATTACAGTTCAGCTCACTGCTGTAGTAAAAGAGGATAACAATAACAGAAGACTATCATCTTTCCCCTTCCATTCCCTTCCTTCCCTTGTTAAAATATCATTCATTATATACAAAATTTTTTATTATGCAGTGATCCACTAAATGTAAAAATACTCCAAGTCCAAAGCTGGAGGCTTTTGTTATAAAATTATGAAATTGCAAATATCAGTGTCTTTGAATAGCAGTCCAGGGTAGACAGAGGGAAATGCATTTCCTGAGCTGTAAAACTACATAAAAACACAGCAGTTTTGTTTTAAGCAAGGATATTAACCCTCTTTGGATACCAGTACTTCATATTGTGATATAAAAGGAGAAATGAAATAAAATTTCATAACTTCAAAGCTCATAGGAATTCACTATTGAATGTGGAATAGAAAGGTTGTTAGTCTTCAGTTTTCCATCCAGAATCTTCACAGTAATTTGCCTCCAATCAGAAAAACCTCAAAAAATGAGGTTCTCTTCATGTGCCAGTTTTGCTTCCAGTTCTAAGGTGAGACATGAAGACCTGGCTTAAGAACAGGCTGCACCACAAAACACCCATTTTCTGTTGGACTTCAAAGACAATGAGAAGACAAAGCTTTTTTATTTTTTTTTTTAATTATTACTTTAAGTGTGAAGTTTTTCAGAGGTCTTGGAAACTATTTTGAAAGATGGGGGATTGATGTAGCATCTGAAAGAAGCTTTGACACTCACTGGGAGATGCAGGGATCAGGTTTTTACACTTTCTCTTTGGAATGGGATCACAAAAGAGTTGTATAAACTTTGGGGGCACACAACCCTTCTTTCAGACCAAAGAAATAGACAGAAACCTGCAGCCTACTGTTTGTAAAAAACCCCCAAAACCCAAAAACCTTCAGCTAAGTAGAAAGTGATTTTTTTATTCTGCTTATGAACTTATGAACTCTTTAATCAATTTATATCTTTCACTAGATATGTTTGACTTGATAATTCTTTAAATTTTTGTTAAATCCTCCCTTTTTAAAGAAAAATACTAGCAGTTACAAATATGAATATAAAAATTCATGGATTATACATTTTATTAAAAGAAAATGAAGCATTATCAAATTTGGGAATTCTTTTATACAATTTTACTGTCTTTATCTTAAAGTCAGGGGATGGCAGAAACATCTTCCTTACAAAAGTTCAAGCTCTGAGAATATTTCAAACATATTTTCAAAACAAAGATCTAGGGCTTTTTATCTTCCATTTAACCTTCACAACTCAAGGGAAAGTAGAATTAATATACATTTCTGTCCAGCAATAAGAAATTATCTTCTTACCTTTAAAATATCTGAAAGAGTATTTTAAGATATTTCTTGTTCAGAAAGTTAGTTGTAAGCTTCCATGGTTTTGTGCTGAAGTGGTACTTGCTGTTTGGATGCTTACAGTGATTAAATTATAATACTGTGAATATACATACACACTGCGGGGGAAAAGGGAGAATGCAAACCAACACCTCGGTGCAGTAGAATTTTAGTAGAATTGAAAGTCCAAGGCATGCTTGTCTTAACACTGTAGAGACTTGCTTATGAGAATTATATGTGAGAAGCCTGATGAATTATAATTTTTATATTTATTATTTATATGAATAAAAATCAGACTCATACATAAAGCTAATATCTAATCTGTGAATAATTTTATTGTGCTTTTTACCCAATGGAGTCTATGTCTAGCAAACCAGAAAAACAGCCCTTACAACTTCTCTTTTTTAAAAAAAGCAGATGACAAAACACCTATTTCTTCCCCTCAACCTTGACTGACAAGAAAGATGAATTGAAGACAGAGACTAAGCACAGTAACAGGGGATATGAAGTGTTTAGAGGAATAGAAAACTGTCTGACATTCAATTAAATGCATCATGGGAAAAAAACCATCAATCATCCTTTTCAGTGATCACAAAAGATTATTACAAAAAGAAGTGTCAGTTCACCAAGAGTAGACAGAACGGTATTAATAAAAAAAAAAAAAAAGCAAAAAAAAAAGCTTACCCTGAGCTCAGAGACAATCTGGTCAATCTGTGGCAATCAATAGAAAATGTTGCAATAAGATACAAGAAGTACAGTTTAATTCCAGATAATCTTTGCATCTACATAAATTGAGCTGATATTATGGGGATATGTATACTCTGTGTCACATCTGTTTTTATTAAAGTCTATAGTGAAACAAATCAGAAATAGTTTTTCTATGATATGGTATCATTGTTAAGTTTCTTTTTATTAATTTATTGTCTTTTTAGATGTTATATTTGCTAACATTTTAAAATTCAGAATATGTACTGAACAGCAGGAATTCAAACCTCATACTTTTTTACAAATATCATGCACTTTAAACAAAACTCACTGTTTAAAAAAACAGATTCATTCAGAGTTTAAGATTGGTAATATTGAGAATATTAATTTTATGAGATTAGCACTGCAAAGTTTTTATAATTATTTATAATAATTTATTTATTATTTATTTATATTTCAATAATATGATTATAGAAGGTCAGTATAGCAATTTGTCTACAATAATTTGTGAGGTCACTCCTGAGAACTGATGCAAAAGGCTGCCTCATGTCCTTAAAGTGTTTTCATAAAAAGTTTTTTAGACTCTAGGAAGTGACATTAACCTGCTGCCGTGAGAGCAGTCTCACAAGGCTTTACAAAGCCAGCTGTCACAGTGACAAATGCCATACTGACTTGTCTTTGACAGGTTTCTGGAATCTGCTAAAATCAGCTCCTCTGAGTTTTCAGATCACATTCTTTTCCAGATGGAGAACAGTGCCACTGATTTATGGATAGAAGGATTCATAGACTGGGTGAGAACTGGTACTGTTGCAGAACTGTTTTTGGGTACCCAGTCTGATCTTGGCATTGTTGGATTTTCCTTTCCTGTCCCAGACTTCTGCAGCTGTAGCACAGCAGTTGGGCATTGCGCAGACCTGTTACTGCTATGCTGGTGATGATCTTAAAAGAGGAAACACAGAAACATGTTGGGCATTGCATCACTGCCCTTTCTAGATCTATTTTCAGGGTGGGATGGGGTGACAGAGTGTCTCCTGTTTTTCCCTTACAGAGTTATGAAGGTTGTTTCTTCCACCCAAGGATGTGACCGGGAATTGCCAATCTGTAATTGAATTTCTTCCATTACTGAAGTTTTATAGTTATGTATCACACAGCCATAGAGCAGAGTTACCCTTCCTTTCATGCATTACCTGGACGGTTTCTTTGACCAGCTTTTGGAATATGGCTTTTTCACTACTTGGAAATCAATTTATTGATTTGCAGCAGAAACAAGACATTGCGAAAAAGAAAAAAACAAACAAAACAGTTTCAAATCACTGTCATAAAATCCTACCAAAACCTACCAGTTGCTAAACAGTGTGGCATCAATACTCTGTTTTGACATTATTTTAAATGGGTGAAAACACAATCCTGTTTTACCAGTGCTGATGTTTAAAAATTTTAATGTGGCATACTATTGACATATACTTGGTCACAGCCCTGCTTAGGTCATTGGTCACCATTTTTAAAAGGTGCCTACTCCACTGCATTTTCTTGATCTTATGTTTTGTGTTGTTTAGAAACTGCAGTTATTTCGATGTTTGTTGCCCAGTGATAAAGTATAGGTAGTATGTCATCTGAGCATCTATCAGTTTTTTGAAAAAACATACAACACCCAACACAAATTTCAAATCCAGGGATGAGATGCATGGTGATCTTGGTTAAAAGAAAAAAAAAAAAAAGATCCTTTGTCTGGTCTGCATCTAGCATGCCAACTCCAACTGTAATAAGCAATTTCTGTAGAGTTAAATTTAGAATAAAGTTTAAAGGAAGAGGAAGAAGGCTGATCCACACAGACAGAAGGCTTGTCCCTTCCATATGCCATTTGCCTGCCTGCCTGGCTGTCTGTGGCGATCCCAGACAGGTTTTAAAATACAATACCAACCACTTAGTTACTGTGGTAGTTAAAGGTGGACAGAGAAGTTCAGGAGACAGATTAGGTACTTATAGCCATAAGACTTGATGATGATTGTGACAGCTGTGGTACCTGTTGACGGTTTAGCTCCTGCCTTGAGCCTGTCTATTAAACTCAGTCCTACCAAGCATCTGAAAAAATTTCACAAAGCAGGCAAAACACAAATTATGCTTTCTTCCATAATCCCAGGCATCAGGCACCCCTAAATGTCTTGTATATGTTTAATTTAAAAATGGCAAATAGACATTGCGGAGTGAGTAATGAGGAATAAGCCTGGTCAAGGGCTACCAGCTCTGAAGGTTTATAGACATTTGACAAAATTTCCTTTTTCTTGCAACTCCTTTTCCTTATTAAAAAAACCCAAACCTTAGTACATCCAGGGGCTTATCAGCTGTGTTACTAACTCTCCATTAAGAAACAACTTGATTTTGTTTTTCAGAACTTCAGATTTTGAGCAAATTTGATTCCTAACCAAAACATCTGGCTTAAGCACCATTGGTTCTTTTTGATATCTAATGTAATGTCCTTCAAATATGTCTTTCTTTATCACTGCACAATCAACATGTCATTAATGAAAATCAAAAGCAAAAAGCACATCTACAGAGAGACTAAAAATTTTAAAAAAATATTTGATTTTTATTTATTTATTTTATTTATTTTGATGCAGGATCTATTCTTTGTTCCTACTGTTTTTCATCTTTGAGAAACCATTTCAAAATATCAAGTTTCTCTGTAGCTCTTGTTTGACAAAGCAACTCATGCTTGAATTTAAGGACAGGAGTAATTTATTATGGTTTTGTTCAAAGAATATGAATAATCATACTGCTATAAAAGACAATGTATGCTATTTCACAAGTAGATATACTACAGAACTGGAACAGCAAACTCCCAAAGTCTGACATGTTCTACAGAGTCACAAAAAATGTAGCCATCACATTTGTAAGTAGTACACATTAAACGCAGATTAGAACCCATGTTTATGTCCTACACCATATCTTCCCATACTGATAAATCCTTAAAGTAAGTGCTTCTCAAAATCCAACCTCTATTTTTAAGCTGGAACCAAAGTTGAGCTCTGAAAGTTCTTATGTTCACTGTTGCTACCTATGTATTTTTCTTTCCTTTGATGATTTGCATGCATGCCAAATTCTCAGACATGAAAAAAAAAATAAATCTTTTGTATGGAAGTCTAGGAATTGAGCACAACAGTCTCTGGGAATTATAAGTATTTAGTGAGTCTGCCTTTGAGAAAGAGAACACTTAATATAGAATGGAATTCCTTAGATTTTTGTTGACATAGGCAATACACTAAGAACAGCTCTTACACAAAGATATTCACTTCCAGTCCATGGAGCTTGAGGAAGGCTGTGGCCCCATGGGAAACCCACGCTACAGCAGGCTCCTGGTAGGACTTGTGGAGAGTTGAGCCCACACTAGAGTAGATTTGCTGGCAGGATTTGTAATCCCATAGAGGACCCATGCTGGAAGTTCTTGAAAGACTGCACCCCATGGGAGATGTTTGTGAAGAACTGCAGCCTGCGGAAAGGACTCACATTGGAGAAGTTTATGAAGGACTCTCCCTTCTGGGAGGGACTGGACCCCCTCCTGGAGCAGGGGAAGACTGTGAGGAGTCCTCCTCATGTGGAAGAAGGAGCTGCAGAGACAATGTGTGATGAACTGACTGCAATCCCATTCCCAGTCCCCTGCACTTCTTGTGGCAGGGGAGGAGGAAGAGAATTCAGGAGTGAAGTCGAGCTCAAGAAGAAGGGAGGGGTAAGGGGAAGGTATTTTCAATATTTGTTTTCATATATTTCATATTTTTATATTATATGTTTTTATATTTTTTATTACCCTACTCTAATTTGATGGGTAGTGGTAAAGTCAATGATCTCTCCCTAGCCAGCCAGAGTCAACCCAACACACTTAAAAATTCCCTTCTGGCTGATTATCAAAGATAAATAGAAAGCCAATCTGAGTGATTTTAATGACCAAACTCTTACTATTATTAGCTGAATTTTGTAAGAAAAGTGCTTAGCATGGTGTTGGGTTTCATTTATTAGAAAATGAAAGAATATATATTAGATTCATATATTAGAAAATGAAAGAATGAAAAAATCTTATTATAAGACTGTAAATCTACACCTTGAATGCTGCTCACAATTATGGTCTCTGAAAGGGTAATGTGGAAGTCAAAACTGGCAGAAGTATGATTGCAAATATGGTCCATTTCTAGTGCAAAGACGAACTGAATGTCTAAGTCTGGAAAAGAGAGGAAAGATATGACAGGGTGGAATGAGTGTCACAAACCTGTGTGTATTGGGCTCGAGGACTCAACATTACTTGCAGCTCAGAGACTAGAGGCTATATAAATAAAGCCCAGATCAAAACAAAGAAAATAAAGTTGTTCTTCTGAAAGATGGAATTCTTCATCAAAGGGCACAGCAGAAATAAAAAGTTGCATGTCTACAGAAATAAGGGGGTCATATCTGTAGAAAAGAAATGTATTTAGGTCACTAAATATATAGAAACCTTGACTAGATCAGTAAGTCACTGAACTGAAAATAGGATATTAAACTGAAGTATTTGTGCAGTTTACTCTTCTATAAGTACTCACTGACAGCCACTGCTGGAAAGAGGACACGAGAGAGACACAAAGTCTTTCTTCTGTTCTTATTTATCTGCAGAGACTATTAAAAACTTTTATATTGAATACGTATGCCATGTACTGGTATAATCCTGAATATCTCATTCCTATTTCCTTATATTAATCACTTATTTGTTATTCATGTCCTTTCTGAAATTTTTACTTGGTCTCCAGTCACTCTTATCTAAGTCCTTCATATTTATTCAGAAGTCATAGTCTTTAATTGAGGTTGAGCATAGAGATCTGTTGCTTTTAGTTTTTTGTAGAATATTTTCCACTCTAATGTTCCTGTGGGATTTGTCGAAGTGCTATTAAGACCAGTGAAGAGTCAAAAGAAGATAAGCAAAAAGCCTAAATCTTATTATTTATTTTCCATCTGTTTCATAATTTGGGGGTCATACTTAAATCTCCTTTTCTTTCATTAGTCTCAATTTAATTTTAGGCAATTCTGATATTACCCACAATTTTATAACTCCCAAATTCCCCTAGAAAACATATTTTTTATACATTGCAATTTCTCTGAAAAGCAATTAAATGCAACTCCTATAATATGAAGCCATTTCTTAAGCTTTGATCCATCAAAGACCGTTACTGTCACTGACTTCTGTTTCTTTGTAAAAAGTTTTGGTGCTTCATGTTTTGCCAAAGCAGTTTCCATTCCTGAATTCATATTATAGAACCTTAATAGATCCAGTATGTTATGGTGCTTGACTCTAGACTTGAGATAAGGGAAAAAACCCCTATACATCAATTTTACCCACCATTGTAAGAACATAATCACTTATTGGCAAAATACAATAAAGAAAACATTTTCTATTGACCATTTATACAGATATAATAAATCCACATTTTTATTTAAATCTTGGAGACTGTTTAATATAATTTAAATTATTTTAAATTTATCCCATCTATACTGTGCTATGTTTTATCTGTGTTTTATCTGTGTACATGAAGAATCTTTTCATTTTCATTTCAATTTCCTTGTTCTTCTACTTTGCATTTTGTTTTCACTGTTTTCTGATTAGTATTCATATGGAAAAGTTCCAAAACTTCTGCTGTAGAACTCACCTGTCCTGAGAAACAGTCTGAAGGCAGGTCTTACACCTTTGACCAAAGCATTTCTTAATTGCTTTCCAAAATCAAAATTTAGCCCACATCTATCACTGTTCCAAAAATGTATGGTATGTTGTTAGTACAAAGGTACTATATATTGTATTTTTGCAGAAGGAAAGACTTTTATAAAAGTCCTGTAGATGTATCTGTGACCATTTAAATCCAGTCCTGTGTCTTGAGCATAATTTTAGCACTAAACCCAACACTAACTTTTTTTGACATATTCCATACCAGTATTTAATGTAAAAATGTTATTATTCTTTCATTACAGTTTTTCATGTTATTAAATTTATTTTGTTACTCAGCTTATTTTTTCTTGTGAATGCTTTTGTCCATGCTGACTGATATTTCTGATATATACTGATAATAATTCTATTATTTCCCTCCAAAATACTTGAAAAATTACATGACAGCTTTCAAATAAACAAATATGATGTTATCTCAGTGGAAAAACTGAGAATAAATTCATAGTAATATAACTGTGTTTTCTTCTGGTCAAAAAAATATAATCACCAGAAAAATTCAAAATAAATTCAAGCTTCTGATGTTTTCCTTATAACCAATTTCTTATTCTTCTTTGATATTAAAGTGATGTACTGTTTAGAAATTCTGTGGTAGGTCAAACAGCTAAAATGCACATCTTGAAAAGACTTATTTAATCCCATCAAGGTGAAACCATTTAAACATGTAATTTATATAACGGCTGTGCTTCTGTAAAAGCTGTTGAGCTCAAAAATCAAAGGGTAACTGACTGAATCTATATCTCCCCAGTGAGGTAATAAATGTACTTTAACACTGACATTTCTTTGGGCAGTAACCTCAAAAGCTATTCAGAGTGCTTAAAATGCTGACATAAGTTAATCCATTTGTTACATCACAAATTGGGCATCTGTTAAATTTTTTGCTTGATCACTTTGTTTAAGGCTCATAGATCTATGTACAATGTCAGCTCTCCTGTGTATGTTGTTGCTTTATTTACATAGTGTTTTTCCATTTCATTGATTAATCTCCTTTGGTTATTATCTGGAAATGCTATTTGCAACAGTGATTTCCAAAATTATTAACATGTTTTCTCAAAAAAAAAAAAAAATGAGATTTTTTTTCTGAACTGTGTATATATAAGTTAAATTTAATAAGAAAAATGTAATTAAGGCTGGCTCTCTTGCTTTGTGATAGATATAATGATTTGGTCATGAGGAGTAGCTGCTGATCAGTTCTTGAGAAGGTATCTCAGATGTGACATGGAATATTTCAAAATATGGCAATAAAAAGCCATCTTCAGTAAACAGCATTGTCATTTCATTTGGAACAGAGTTCTGCTGGAGTTAATATTGAGCAAAGAAGATGAAGAAACAAATAGTCTTTTGTTGTCCTACCTTCATGAATTAAATTCTTGAGATTAGGGACAACAATTTTATGACCCAAATTTTTTTTTCAATTAATATTAAAATGCTTTATATAATTGGGAAAGATATCAACAGAAGATACAGAAATATTTATTTTTTCTTTCACCCTGAGTGCAATAAACTGCTTCTGTAACATGATCCAGGGTAATGGAAAAATGGATATCAAATCCTTTAAGGCTCAGAGTGTAGCTTGTAAAGTGTCATCTGATGGAAAACAAATGCTTAAGCTCAAGACAGCCATTCAGACTATGTGTTGCCCAGAGACGCCAAGCTTTGAAATGCCTGGCTTCATTTTGGACAACCAAGTCCATCCTTTTACCTTTGGACACCCACAGAAATTAGTTTCTGAACTTAGAAATTTGCAATTCTAAACTTAGAAGTTTGCATTGCTGTTTGAGCTGGAGCTCAAAAGTTTGAGCAGTTCAGAAGTAGTCAAGAAGACATTTAAATTCCATTTAAATCCATAAGGATTTCCTTTGCATTACAGTGTTAATGCTTTTCCATTTTCTCTTTGAGTATTTGCCAAGGAATTAGAAAAAATGTTCTAAGCTCAGCTCAACTTCAGGGAACACAGTTTTGTCATAGCTAGTTCATGCCAGGAAAAGATCTTAAATATTAAGCTAGACATTAGACAAGGACAGTGAATAATATAGCTATGAAGCTAGATAAAATTCAGTATCAGGGAGCCTAATTTTGTAGATCAGTAGAAGGAACAGATGTTTAGGTAACCACTGGACTTTATATTTTGGGGACTGCTTTTGCAGTTGTGCTTTAAACCCAGCCAGCAACCAAGCCTCACGCTGCTGCTTCGTCATTCCCCTACCAGTAGGATCCAGGAGAGAATTGGAAGGGTAAAAGCTGGAAAACTCATGGGTTGAGATAAAGACAGTTTAATAGAGAAAGCAAAAGCTTTGCACAAGCAAAGCAAAACAAGGAATTACTTCCTGCTTCCCCTGGACAGGCAGGTGTTCAGCCATCCCCAGGAGAGCAGGGCCCCATCACGTGTAATTGTTACTTGGGAAGACAAACGTCATCATTCTAAATGTCCCTCCTTCCTCCTGCCTCTGCCCACTTTATATACTGAGCATGATGTCATATGGTCTGGAATATTCCTTTGATCAGCTTGGGTCACTTGTCTTGGCTTTGTCTCCTTCCAACCCTCCCATGCACCTCCAACTTCCTTGCCAGCGTGGCAGAACAGAAAGGAGAAAAGGCCTTGCCTGTGTAAACCCTGCTCAGCCATAACAAATTCTGTATCATCAGCCCTGTGTTCAGTACACATCCAAAACATAGCCCCCCACTAGCCATTGTGAAGAATATTAACTCTACCCCAGCCAAAACCAGTACAAGTTTTTAATAAAATTTATTGATTAAATGAATAGAATCTGGTAATGCAGTCAGGTTATTTAGCTATACAAATATACTTACACTCTAATAGTGCTTCTAAGGGTTCTAGTACTATTGACTATCTGCTTTTTCATGGTGCATTTTAGTTTTATCATATGGCTATACTTTAGATCCACGGATAGATTCTGCTACATAGGAGTAATTGTAAGCATAGTAAAAACATGTTGAATATGTTAATTTGAAGTAAACACATTTTTTTGTAATAAATCTTTGACTTTAGAAACAATAGAAGAAAGCTAACATTTATCAATGTTTGTGAATTTCCCATATTTATGCTTTGATAGTGAAAATTTTTGAGAAAGATAAAGCTGGTACATAAATTACAACTATCCAAAGAATAATTAATTTCACTTTACAACAAATTCTTTTGAAATTGAATATGCTCAGACTTGACATTAAATAAAAAAGTGTTGAAGCATTTTTTGATGTTTTTAAATATTACCTAGACTTTGTTTTTCAGAAAAGAAACAAGCAGAAATTAAGTCAAATACTAATACCTTATTGATCCATTTGATACAATAACTCTAGCTGTCATTTATCCTCCTAATATCTCATATTGGACTGCACAACTCAAACAGGCTGAGCTTACTGTTCTCAACTAAAGTCTAAAAGTCAGAATAGATGGATTTATTTTTCTTTACTACATGAACTCTTTGTGGAAAAAGTACAATATGCTGATAAATTCAAAGTTTTCTAACTAAATATTAATGTAAAGGTGCATAAAATTTAATCAACAAAAGACATAATAATAAAGCCCACATTTGACTAGAGATTGAATAATTATTCTAATGTCTGGAGTCTGAAGACTGCAAGTATGAAAACAGAGGACATTCCTAATCAATGTGTGATGTAGATACAATTTGTATTAAACTTTTGTGAATGTTATCATTAACAAAATTACAGTTCAGAGCTGAACTGGTATGTGCTTTGTAGAAGGAAAAAGTGTGAAGACCAAATGAAAAGTCTCTGTCAGAGGAGTACATTTTCAGTGACTAGTGTTGAGGACATTACATGGAAGCACAAAGATGTGTTATGCAAACCCTCCCATGGCCAGACAAAATGGGAACAGAATAACTCATTTGCAATTTCACAGTTTAGCTACAAGTAAAATTACTTCATTTCTATCTTCAAAGCTCCTAAGCACCTCCAAATACCATGCAGTTATCATGCCACTTACGCTGGGATTTGGTACTTGACATATACCAAACAATTCTGAAAAGGACCCCAAGTAATCATCAGGTGTTAGTTTGTTGTTTTCTGCATAGATTATTATGACAGTTTCACAGATCAGTTATCCGACCTTGATTAAAATTTAGGAAATATTAGCCTATTGTCTGTGTTCAGGCCACAGAACAATACCTCTATTTTGACATATCTTTAACAAACCGGATGTATAATTTATCTTTGCAAAAGGGACTGCTGGTTTATTTATCCTTCATGTACATCTGAGATGTAATTGGGAGAGGTGCTGTTATAGACATATTATTAAGCTATTTCAGCTCCGCATGTCATTCTGCAGTAATTCAGAGGACAGCAATTTTAAGCTCTCTTCTGGCTTCAAAATAATAGGAGTGCCTTAGGGTACACAAAATATCTTGATAGTACTACTCAGTTCTCATTTTACAGGTTTTAATTGAAACCATTATCAAATAATTATTCTAGACCAGAAATAATTGTTAAAAAACTTCCGGAAATCATGTGTGCCCCTACTGCTCTAAGTTCTGACTACCACAGCTGAGGGATAAGAGCCCTGCTTTACAATTTTTCTATCAGAAGACAGAGTGTCTATAGACAGAGTGTCTATTAGAGTGAGTGAATAGAGAGACATAGTGGAGATACAGAGTTCTTGAAAAATGCTGGCTTGTTTACCTGAAAATGAACATCTTCTACTCTATGATATGGTTAACACTGGTGTCAAGATCTAAAGTTTTACAGGTGTATGTCAAGTCCTGCCAGAATGTTGCCATGGGACTATGAACTATAAATCCAACAATTAGTTTGAGGGAATGGATACTAACTAAATTTGCCCTGCTCTGAGCAGCAAGATGGGTGAGGCAATCTCAGGGGTCCTCTCCAACAAAAAGTGACTCCACAATTTATTGAGCCCATGACTGTCCCAGCAGTGCCTGGACATGAGCCAGACACTGCTCTCAGTGCCCTGCAATGAAGCATTCTTTTTTTTTTT